>JASDQU010738913.1:94876-110479 GCA_032191745.1 Picea mariana
ATTCACCCCCCCCTCTCAGTAATCCAACAATTTCATGTAGATTTATTCTTCCAGGTCCCCATGTAGGAACATTGTCTTTACATCCATCTGTTCTATTTCTAGATCAAATGTTGTAGCCAAAGACATTAGTACTCTAATGGAAGTTAATTTTGCACTGACATGTATTTTAGTGGTGCGCCCCATAAGACACACCACACTACTAAATTGTAAAATATTCATCTTGATGTCATGCTCTTTACAACACTGGTGCATATTTGGATGTATGTGCACCACTAGGTTAAATTGTTTTATTGCAACTTAATCAGTGCAATGTGTTAATACTAACGCACCAGTGATACCCTGTTATTGGAGAACCACCAAATTATTTAGTAGTGCATTGTGTTGTATAGAGCACCGACAATAGGGATTCCAAATAGATGCCCTGGTATGGCAAGTTGTTAAAATATTTTCTCGGTGTAGTTGATTTAACAACACTGATGCATTTTCTTAACATCGACGCACCGCTACGCTAAATTTTATGGCCTGCAAACTTAGCAGTGTGTTTGGTTCAACTGAATGCACCAGTGCTCCTGTGTTCCTAGTGCACCCACATATTATTTAGCGGTGCATTGTCTTCTATAACACAATGATGAAGGGGTATCACTAAGGATGCACCGCTATGTTTATTTTTAAAAATTTATAACAATGCTTTTCTTCAAACAACACTGATGCATATTGTTAGAGTTTACACACCAATAGACCATGTATATTTTCACATCGACACATATTTTAGTAGTGCATCTCATAATCCGCACCACACTGTTAGATTGTAAAATATTTAGCCCAGTTTCATGCTCTCTACAACACTAGTGAGTTTGTTGGACCTAGGGGCATCACTAGGTTAAATTGTTTTATTGCAAATTAAGGGGTGCAATGTGTTAATATGAACACATAGTGTTATCGTGTTATTGGAACACCAATATTTTTTTTTGCAATGTGTTGTGTTGTCTATAACACCTAAAATAGGGCATCTAATGAGATTCCCAGCTATGCCAAGTCATACATTATTTTTCCCGGTGCGATTATTTTAACATCACCAGTGCATTTGATTAACATGGATGCACCACAATGCTAAATTTTATAGTCTGCAAACCTAGTGGTGTGCTTGGTTCAATTGAGTGTACTAATGCTTCAGTGATCCTATAGCACCAACATGTTGGTTAGCAGAGCATCATATTTTGTAACGCATTGATAACGGGGCGTCACAAAATATGCACTGCTATGATTATTTTTTAAAATTAATTGCAGTGCTTTTATTTGAATGACACTGATTTGTACTAGTAGAGTCTGTGCACTGATGGTGGTGCTTATTGTGCATTTACGCATAGGATGCACGACTTTAGGATGAGCTCAAGCATTTAGGTGCATTGCATAGAATTGTAATTTGTTTTTGAAAAAACGACCGAATTTCAAGCCAAATTCAAATTTGAATCTGACAAAAATGCAACTAGGAAGGTCACAAACAATTTACCTAGACTTTTGTGTCTCGAGGAGGCATGGTTCCACTATTGAGAAGAAATGGAAATTCGTGGTAATTTCCAAATTTTGGAAATGTGTTGAATCTACTAGTAGAGCTATTGAACTCACTGTAGAACACCAAAAACAAGGCATCTTTCGAAGGACAATGAGCATCGATGCTTGCTTGAGAATTTGGAAGTGTAATAATGAAAATTGGTTTGGTAATTTTTTTATTTACCCTACCACAGTGTTCCCGATGACGGGGATATGCACCAAGTCATAATGTTCAATGGCACTAGGGTGATTTATTCCATGCTTGTTTTTTATTATAATGTATGATGATGGTTTTGAAGAGTTAAGCACTGGGGTGCCATTTTTATATGTGCACTGGGACATATGCTCCTTATAAAAGCATCGGTAAAAAAAATTCTTCAAAAACATCTGATTTCCCACCTTTGCTAACAACCTCCACTATAAACAATGAAGGGATACATTTTTCGGGGAGGTTTTGTAAAAAACTCTGCTACAAGGTGTTCTCCTTGAAGTGGATAGTGCACTATAGATCATTTTTCATTTAGTTTGTGTTTGTGCTTGGAGTTTTTGCATGCCATTACTAGATTTTTGTTGAAAGTTTTGGGTTTTTATTGACGTATAGACATTGGAGGGTGCTTGCTGGTATCCCTACCAATATCATCTATCCTTGAACTTTCTATTTTGTTGGTGTGAATCCTATCTCATTTTATTTATTATACTAAGAAGAGGTTTTCATTTCATAATTGTGATAGGGTAGAGCATTTGAGTGTCTTTTAGAAGATTACATTGGTATGTGAAGTTTGTTGTTGAGGATTATAAGAGAACTGCTTTGTTTGTTTTTGGATGTTTAATGAGAGTGTGTGAGATTCTTGTTTTTGGTTATACAAAGTTGAAAGTGAAAAACATCTCTCATTTCCTTTAGATAACGTTCATTGAAAAACAAAGTGAATTCTCTTGCATACATGTTTTTGTTTTCTTTTGGATTGGAAAGTGTCTTTAAAACACCACTAGAGTTTCATTATGTTACCCTTTGAGTAATTAATAAATTAAGAAGAAGAGCGCTTAATAGTAAAACTATTAGAATCTTTTCTTTTAGCGAACCAACATTAGACTAGGATCTAGGGCCTTGGTGCACGGTTGAAAAGTAAATTATCCAAGGCCATTAAAACCAAAAATAGGAGTCACTAGTGAGAGATAAATCCATTAGTAGCAAGGATCACCTTTTAGGAAATATCATCTAACACAAGAGTCAAGCACAAGGTCTCACTAGAGCAAGTGGGGTGGCATCCACTCTCCACTTGTTTTTGTGTATGTGAATTACTACATGTACATGGGTTTTAGAAGTGTCAAGCCTCTCTGGAGGAAAACGCTTCTTAAATCTTCGAGTTTAATTTCCCTACCCATACATATGGTCCTGACCCACGACTCTTATACCGAGTCATTGATTGTGAAGTGGTATCCTTAGTGGCCATTCCTATGGCATCTACATGAGGTGGCTATGGGTGGGAACTATCTGCGGTACCTGAGGTAAACATCAAACCTTGGAGGGTGCACGTCTTTACAAGGGTACTTGCACCAGTAAGGGTTATTATGTGTGGGTTATCGTAACTGTCTCTCACAACTTCGTTAGCCAGGATTTGGGGACTTGGCATCCCCCAAGGGTTCATTTTTGGAAGGTCCCTTTATCCATTGGTTTTACTATTGATAACCTAGATTAGCTAGGGGTGTTCTCTTTGGTTATGTGTCCAATTAGTCGTAGGTTTATTTTTGTTCATAATTATAACACATTTATTCACTGTGGTTGACCAAGCACTTCACCAGTCACGTAGACAACATGGATTTTTTTCGAAGGAGGAAGAACCACCACATTTTAGGTGAAGGTTATTGTCCGTTGTGGATGACGCAGATCCTATAGAGTTAGAAAGGAATTCATTAGGTTCTGAGGAGATTGAGAGTGTAGATGTTGAAGTGTTTGATGAAAGTCTTCCACCAAACTTCAACCCTCCTTTGACCATTCCTTTCGATCCCGTACTCTTTACGATAAGGGGAAATTTTAGTGAGTATTTTTAATTCTTTAGTGATTCTCACATATTGTAAAGCATGAGTGTTTCATCGAGTATGGTAGATCCCTCAAACTCATCACCGAATTTTTCAGAAGGTACCTTAGTGATTTCCTCCTTTCCATCTATCAAAGACATAGGTTCTACTCCATCCATGCTTAGTACATCTAGTTTATCGATGTGGGGAATATCATCATTGAATTCACTTCCTTCCATGAGTGTACCTAGCATAAGCATTCTCATTGCATCACTCTTGATTCCCACATCTATATTTTTGTTCGGTGGGGGGAAGAGCCTTGGTTATAACGTTGGAGGTGGATTTTCATTTACTATTGGCATCCCTAGAAGAAACCTAGAAATGGAAAATGCCAGATTCCATTTTGGTTGGAATGTCCATAATGGGTTTGGGGATGATCCTATTCATATTGGGGCCAATAATGTTTCCAAGGGATATAACATCCATTGGGGTAGCCATCCTCTTGGTGGAACACATAATTTTATAAGTATTAATCCTTTTGAGCATAGCTATGTCCTTGGGGGGAATCCTCCTTGGGTCATTCATGGTCCTGGGAGTAGTAATCTGTTCAAGAGTGACTATGTACTTTGGGGAAACCCTCTTGGAGGAATGTATGGTCTTGGGAGAAATAATGTTTCTGGGAGTGCTTTTGTCCCTAGGGGAAATAATTCTTTTAGGAATTCATATGCCACCGAAAAATATAATATGGGTGGACCTCAAGGTCCATCTGGTTCCCAAAAATCTTCATATTTTTACCAAAATTTGTTTTCCAATATGTATTTTTCTTTCCTAGAGACATTAGACTTTCCAAAATTATCACATTTGACAAATGACCCCATCCTTCACAACTCATTATGGGGGGCCATTCTCGTTAAATTTCCATATGACGTATTGAACTTTGATGAAAATCTAGGAGAATACCCTTCGATGCATATTATGACTTATCATCTATGGTGCTCATCCAACTCATTGATGGATGATAGTATTTTACTATGTTTATTCCAAAAAACCTTGACTGGAAGTGCCTGTTGGACATGATGTTATGGTGTTGGCATTGATTTCAAAGAGGGTATATGATGTTGGTACCAACATTGATGCAAAGAGGTCAATATTATGGTCATCGTCATCAAAATTGTGTTGTGCATATGATATTGTCAAACTCATGCATTGTCTAAACAATGATTACTTATGGATACTAAGTTTGTCCTATCTAAAAGAAAAGGGGAAAGACCAAAATATGGTGCTTAATAAAATGTGTAAAAGGGTATAGTATGAGAGTCTCTATTATACTTCTTGATCTTCAACTTGGATAACTTCGACTTACATTGCCTTCGACTTCCACTTGGATAAATTCGACTCGCATTTCCTTCGAATTTGACTTGGATAACTTTGACTTGCATTGCCTATGAATTCAACTTGGATAACTTCAACTTGCATTTCTTGGCTCTTGGTCGACTCGACTTTGGAATTTCTTTTCCTCGACCCAAATTTCATTTGGCCAACTCATTTTTCCCATTTCGACTTCTGGGTGGTCGACTCTATTTTATTTTCCGACTCGACTTTGGTCGACTTACTTAGAGAAATCCTAGAAAAAGAACACATGCAAGATTTGTGGAATAACTCGTAGTCAGCTAGATTATGATCGTTAGATCACTGGACTAAACCACATAAATAATAAAATATATGGATCAGACGTGGACAACGAATATTGATCATATATCGTCAGATAAATATGGAAGTGTGAGACCGAAATAAGAAGAAACGAGACTCATGATTAAGATAATTAACACTTCAGGATCAAGGTTTGTTCAAAGAAATGTTACAACAATAGTAAACAATTTTTAGCACCCAGATATTCCATAAATGTTGAACAACTTACAAGGGATTTGAAGTCTTTTAAAATAAAAATAAACTATTATAAAAAAAGAAATATCGCCATTAATTTTTAATTAAATGAAGAGGTTCAATGGTTCATTATTAAAAGACACAATGGTTCAATGTCATATATGTTGGAAGACTATATAAAGTAGAAAGAGTTGGTGAAAGGAAGGTGTCTTTATTTTCTAATTCAAAATATGAAAACACAAACAGAGTCCAAGGAAGAACTTGAAACATTCACATGAAGTGAGGGTGGAAGGGAGGAGCAAGGGAGGATTGGATTCCTATATAGGTTGAAGCCTGAAACATGGAGTTGGTGCTTCCTTAAGTTGGTTCTTGAAAACAATAGGATTGGATTCCTCCGCAGGTTGGAGCCTAATCTATAGGGAGTTGGTGCTTGGAAAATAGGGGATTAGTGTCTCCTTGAGTTGGTGCTCAAAATAAGAGAAATTGGTGTCTCTGACAAATTGTAACTTGTACATGAAATATAATTTTTATGATTGTTACATTTAAAATTAAAATTTCTATACATTCTTGTTGATAAATTGTTATAAAATAATAAAGAATTAATTTAATTTGAGAAAAATAAGAAATATTGATTCACCCCCCTTCAGTATTGAATGAAATTCCCACAATTGGTATCAGAGAAGGTTCCTTATCCAAAGTCTAACCACTTGAAGGTATATTATGAGAAATCCAATGGATCAACAAGAAAGAATGTCCTCCAATAGAGCACCATTGTTAAAAGGAAATGATTATGCATTTTGGAGTATAAGGATGAAAAGTTATCTAATGGATCTTGGATGTGATGTTTAACTATCTGTGGTAAATGGCTACACTGCACCAACTACTGCACCTTCAAATGTTGCTGCAAATAAACTCTGCAATGATAATTCAAGCATTGTTAATGCAATTCTGGGTGGATTAGAAAACCCCATATTTGTAAAAGTGATGCATTGTAAATCAACAAAAGAAATTTGGGGAAACCTTAAAGTCATCTATGAAGGAGATGGCAAAGTTAAGCAAGAAAAACTTCAAACATGTAGAGGGAAGTTTGAGAGTCTAAAGATGAAAAAGGAAGAAAACATTGCATAATATTTTCAAAGAGTTGATGAAATAATCAATTCAATCAGAGCATTGGGATAAGAGCTAAAAGACAAAATTGTTGTCCAAAAGGTGTTGAGATAATTACCAATGGGATATGATGCCAAGGTATCTACCTTGGAATTTTGAGAATACCTTGACAAACTTACAATGGATGAACTTCATGGGATTCTTATAGCCTATGAAATGAGAACCGAGCAAGAAAAGTCATCAAAAAGGGAAACAACCTTACAATCATGAAAATAACAAAGAACCATGATCATGTGCCAAATGAAAATCACTTAGACATATCAGATGAAGAAGAGACCAATTTTATAAGGAAACTCCCGAAAGGGTTTGGGAAATATAACGAAAAGTTACCCTTCAAGTGCTTCAACTATGGAAAAGTTGGGAATTTTGCCTCTAAATGTCCCTATCCCGAGTAGGTAGATAGTGACGATGAAGATAATTATAACCATAAAGAACTTAAGAAGAGAAAAACTGGAAACAAGAATAAACTCTACAAGAAAAAGAAAAACTTCTACTCCAAAGAAGACAATAGTTCATCTGACATGAGTGAAGATGACGAGGCATAACTTTTATTTATAGGCATAGAAACTCAAAATAATGTTGTTGATGATAATGGATAAAACTATGAATTTGAAGGAGAAGTAGACCTTGAAAGAGAACTTATTAGTGCTCTTGAAGAACTGAGAAAATATGAAAAGAAAAACAAATCATAAGAGAACAACTATTAGAATATGAAGAAAAACAAAAATCAAGAGAAAATGAAGTTTCAATAACCATCAAGGAATCATAAAAAATCATTATTGACTTGAAGACTCAACTCCAAGAATCCAAGAGAATTGAAGAGGTCATAAGTAAACAACTCAATGAAAATCAATTAGACTATGAAAAGCTAGAGGCTGAAATTGTTTTTTCTAAAAATAGAACTCGAGAAAGGAAACAACTAATAAAGATTTGAAAATAGTTCAAGAACCTTGGATGATATTCTTAACAATCAAATATCATCAAGCAATAAGTTAGGACTGGGTTATGATCAAAATAAGTCTAACAAATGATCTAACTCTACATCTCAGAAAATTGAAAAAAATCCAAAGAGTTCTGCAACTGCCCTTCAGAGATATTTCAAAAAGGAAGAACGAAAAATAAATATTGATTCTAATAAACAAAAATATGCTCTCCCTTCAAAAGAAAATGAATATAGAAGGAATAAAACTACAAGAAGAACTCCCCCCAAAAGGTATCGACATCTCTTTCTTGGTTATTGTTTCTCATGCAATAATTTTGGGCATAAAGCATTACATTGTAGAGCCTATGGAAAATACAATCATAAAAATGTTCAAAGATATGGTTATAAGAACAACAAAAATTATAATAATCAAGAGAATAGAAACTATAATTCATTCTCTCCACTACAAGATTTCAATGTTGACAAATGCAACAACTATGGTCACAAAGCTAGTGATTGTAGACTACCAAAGAATCCCATTAAAAATTCCAAAATTCAATAATAAAAGCATAAGAAGACATGGAAAGAAAAAAAAAGGAAGAAAAGTAAACAAAGTGTAAGGTAGCCTTATATGCAAAATATAAAATGAGTCAATGCTATGTTGACAGTGGATGTACAAAGCATATGGCATGAGACCAAGACAAATTCTTAGTCTGAAAAGGAAAGAAAAAGGAAGAATTACTTTTGGAGATAATGTCTTTGCCAAGATACTTGGAAAGGGTACAATCAATATGGGAAATAACATAGCTAAAGCAGAAAATGTGCTATTAGTTGAAAATATGAAGCCTAATCTCCTCGGTGTAAGCCAAACATGTGATCAATGACACATACTCATAGTTGACTCTCAAAGATGTGAAATTAGGAAAGAGGGCTCATGAAAATTAGTGGTTGTTGCACCCAGGACACCGAGCGATGTATATATCTTAAACATAGAAGAAGAAGAAAATTTGTGCATGAGAAAGATAGACGAAAGATGGCTATGGAACAGAAGAATGGAACATATAGGTTTTGACAATTTGATAAAAGTAAGTAAAAAGAAAATTGTGAGAGACATGCCAAAAATTATTAAACCTTCAAACTCTATTTGTCGGCACTGCCAACGTGGAAACCAGACAAGAGTAAGATTCAAGACAAAATAATACTCTACATCAAAACCATTAGAACTTGTTCACACTGACCTATGTGGACCAACAAGAAATAAAAGCATGCAAGGTGAACATTACTTCATTTTATTCATTGATGACTATACACAGATGACTTGGGTATATTTTCTTAAAGAGAAATCATAAGCATTTAAAAAATTCAAAGCTTTCAAAGAACATGTCGAAAATGAGTCTAATCTCAAAATCAAGTGCCTAATATCAAAAAATGGAGGGGAATTTACCTTAGATGAGTTCAATGAGTTTTGTGAAACACATGGAATTAAAAGACACTTTTCAGCTCCAAGAACTCCTCAACAAAATGGAGTTGTTGAAAGGAAAAATAGAACTTCCCAAGAAGCAACCAGAGCTATGTTAAATGAAGCCAAACTCTCAGATATCTATTGGAGAGAAGCAATATATATACTTAACATAACACAACTTATATTTAACCATGACAAGACACCATATGAGTTGTGGTTTGGCATACCAGCATCAGTAAAACACTTCAGAGTCTTTGGGAGAAAATGTTATTATAAAATAGATGATGATAATTTAGGAAAATTTAATTCCAGATAAGATGAGGGTATATTTCTTGGTTACTCATCCAATAAAAAGGCCTACATATGCTATAATCTGAGGCTCCACAAAATTATGGAAAGTGAAAATGTAAAGGTGGATGATCTAACATCAATAATAATCAAATCTCAAGACAATTCATAAGTTGATGAGAGAAGAAGAGATGATGGTGATGAAGAAGAAATTGAAGAAATACAAGAAGAAGAACCACAAAGTGAAGAAGAAAATGAAGATGAAGCATCACCAAGACAAGAGTCAAAAGCACCATCAAGAAGAGTACAAAGAGATCATCCTGAAAGTCAAAGCATAGGTAAAAAAAGTATTGGAGTTGAAATAAGAAGAAGGCTAACATATGAATCAGAACAATCAATGTTCTCCCTAATAGAACCTAAAAAATTTGCAGAAGCTAGAAAAGATGAAGATTGAATTAAAGCCATGAATGAAGAGCTTGATCAAATATAAAAGAATCATACTTAGGAACTTGTCCCAAGACCAAAAGACAAAAATGTGGTAGGGACCAAGTGGATTTTTAAAAATAAAGTTAATGAAGATAGTCAAATTATAAGGAATAAAGCAAGATTAGTGTGCAAAGGATATGCACACGTAGAAGGGATTGACTTTGAGGAAACATTTTCCCCAGTAGCCAGATTAAAATCTATCAGAATGTTCTTGGCATTTGCATGTTTTAAAAACTTCAAAATATATCAAATGGATGCCAAATCAACATTCTTAAATGGAAATCTAGAGGAAGAAATTTATATAGAACAACCTGGAGGATTTATATTATCAGAAAATAAAGACTATGTTTGCAAATTAAAGAAAGCATTGTTTGGTCTCAAACAAGCTCCCAAGGCATGGTTTTCAAGACTTGATAATCATCTACAACAACAAGGATACAAAAGAGGAGCTACTAACAACAATATTTATATTAAAATTGAAAATCAAAATATGATTATTGTTGTAGTATATGTGGATGATATCATCTTTGAAAATAATCTGAATCCTCTAAGCAAGCAATTTGCTACAGAAATGCAAAAAGAATTCGAGATGTCAATTCTTGGTGAACTGACATTCTCCCTAGGATTACAAGTTTCACATTCAAACAAAGGCATATTCATATCTCATACCAAATACATTAAATAAATGTTGAAGAAATTTCAAATGGAAGATTGTAAACATATGAGCACTCTTATGATTATAGGATGCAAACTAAACAAAGATGATGAATAACTAGAATTAGAACAAACCATGTATAGATCAATGATTGGTAGCCTATTATATGCAACAACAAGAAGACCAAACATTATGCAATTTGTAGGATTAGTGGCCAGATTTCAATTTGCACCTAAAGCGACAGATATGAAGGTAGTTAAAATGATTTTTAGATATCTCAAAGGCACATTAGATTTTGGATTATGGTATCCAAAAATAGAATAATTCACATTAACTGCATATACTAATGTAGAGTAGGTTGGAAGTGTGGATGACAGAAAGAGCACTAGTGGAGGAGCATTCTTCCTAGGAAAATGTCTTGTGTCACGACTAAGAAAAAAGAAACCCTCCATATCACTATCTACAACAAAATATGAATACATTGTTGTTGCCTCTTGCTACACTCAAGTAATTTGGATGAAACAAACTCTGGAAGACTTACAAATAAAATATGATCATCCAATTCTTCTTAATTGTGACAATATATGTGCCATAAACCTTTCTAAAAATCCTATCATGCACTCAAAAACCAAGCATATCCCAATCAAATTTCATTTTTTAAGGGAACATGTTTCTCAAAAAATTGTTGAAGTTGAATACGTGGATACTAAAGAACAGATTGCAGATATATTCACAAAACCTTTAACCAGGAGTAATTTTAAATACCTTAGACAAAACTTGGGGGAAATATCCATATCTAATTGAATTGCACAGGTTTCATCAGAGTATTACATGGACAAGGGGAGTATAACGTCAGAGGGAGTAGATAAATATCCCTTCTGCCATTGCTGTCAAAGAGGGGGAATAAACAGTAAAAACTCAATTAAAATAAATTGTTTTTACTTTGTTTCCATCAATGCCAAAGGGGGAGAATGTTGGAGATGATGTTATTGTGTTGGCATTGATGTCAAAGAGGGTATATGATGTTGGTACTGGAATTGATGCAAAGAGGTCAATATTATGGTCATCATCATCAAAATTGTGTTGTGCATATGATATTGTCAAACTCATGCATTGTCTAAACAATGATTACTTATGGATACTAAATTTGTCCTATCTAAATGCAAAGGGGAAAGATCAAAATCAGGTGCTTAATAAAATGTGTAAGAGGGTCTGGTATGTGACTCTCTATTAGAATGATTGATCTTCGAATTGGATAACTTCGACTTACATTTCCTTCGAATTTGACTTGCATTTCCTTCGACTTCGATTTGGATAACTTCGACTTGCATTGCCTCCGACTTCGACTGGGATAACTTCGACTTGCATTACCTTTGACTTCGACTTGGATAAATTTGACTTGCATTTCTTGACTCTTGCTCGACTTACTTTTCCTCGACCTGACTTGCATTTTGGCCAACTTATTTTTCCCATTTTGACTTTCGAGTGGTCGACTCTATTTTATTTTCTGACTCGACTTTGGTCGACTTACTTTGTCTTGATCCGAATTGCATTTTGGCTAACTCATTTTTCCCATTTCGAATTCCAGGTGGTTGACTCTATTTTATTTTCAGACTCGACTTGTGGCTTGAGTGGTCGAAAATATCCCATCATATAAACAACCAAGAGTTCTAATTGTTTTAAACAAATAATTCTGTGTTGGTGAGACAGATAGGCTATAAGCCTCCTATTTACAAATCAGACATCTTGATCTTCAATGATCCAAAAAAATACAATATGCCTAGAGTAACTACAAAGTAACAATTATTGGATGGTTGAGGTCACTTACTCAAATGCTTAGGAACCTACGAAAACTAGAAGACTTAGAGAAATCCCAGAAAAAGAACACATGCATGATTTGTGGAATAACTCGTAATCACCTAGATTATGATCGTTAGATCACAAAACTAAACCACATAAATAATAAATTCTATGGATCGATCGTGGACAACAAAGATTGATCATCGATTGTTGGATCAAAATGGAAGTGTGAGACCAAAATAATAAGAACTAAGACTCATGATTAATATAATTAACACTTCAGGATCAAGGTTTTTTCAAAGAACTGTTACAACAACAATAAACAATTTTAGCACCTAGATATTCCATAAATGCTAAACAACTTACAATGGATTTGAAGTCTTTTAAAATTAAAATCAACTATTATAACAACATAAATATCACCATTATTTTTTAATTAAATGAAGAGGTGCAATGGTTCATTATTAAAAGACACAATGGTTCAATGTCATACTTGTTGCAAGACTATATAAAGTAGAAAGGCTTGGTGAAAGGAAGGTGTCTTTGTTTTCTAATTCAGAAGATAAAAACATAGATAGAGTCCAAGGAAGAACTTGAAACATTCACATGAAGTGAGGGTGGAAGGGAGGAGCAAGGGAGGATTGGAGTCCTCTGCAGGTTGAAGCTGGAAACATGGAGTTGGTGCTTCCTCAAGTTGGTTCTTGGAAACAAAAGGATTAGAGTCCTCTACAGGTTGGAGCTTGATCTATAGGGAGTTGGTGCTTCCTCAAGTTGGCAATTGGAAAATAGGGGATTGGTGTATCCTTGAGTTGGTGCTCAAAAGAAGAGAGATCGGTGTCTCTTTCAAACTATAACTTGTAAATGAAATAAAATTTTTATGATTGTTACATTTAAAATTCAAATCTTTGTACATTCTTGTTGATAAATTGTTATAAATTAATAAATAATTAATTTAATTTGGGAAAAAGAAGAAATATTGATTCACCCCCACCCTCTCAGTACTAAACAACATTCCAACAGTGTCACAAAATGTTACATTGAGCTTAAGGGCGCGTCCGATAACAAATTTAATGCCTTGGCCATGGCATTCTTAACGCATTTTTAGTTTTCAGCTAGGTACAAGACCAGGATAGAGCTCTTGACCTCTTTTCATCAAAATACCGCCACCCATATTTCTAATCACATTCATGAGTGGAGGTGGCGACGTAGGTTCATTGAGGCCAAGATTTCCGACCAACTGTAACACCCTGTTTCCCCCAAATTTGTAATTAATCCTAATATAGGAATTACCATGCTAAAGCATGATGAAAATGTGAATGTATGATGTGAATGGACCTTATGAAGAAGGTCGATGAATGTAAATAACATTATGAATTTATATTGCAGGACTGCTGAGAGGGGATGTGCTGAAAAAGAGACCACGATGGCGGTGGAAGGCACCTGGAAAGGTGGCGTTAACTTCCACCGAGAATTAACACTGTATTTGGACTCCACTGGCCCGGAGAACCAAAAGTGGCTCACTGGCCCCGAATTTAATGTCTCGCAGGCTGGTAGGTGGATGGCTTAATGAGGGATGGGATCATGAACCGCCCATCCATAGAGTCATCAGGCCTGACCAGACGTGAGGATAATCGCACCACACGCAACCTCGCAAGAGGATAAGGCGTAAGGTAGAAGTGATTGGGGGGGCAGACGCGAGGGGAACTTTGGCATTACGCAGATTGAGTGATAGCAGAGAGGAAGGATTGCAACCTTCGCTCCTGGTCACTGGCAGACAGAGAGACGCGGTCTCACAGCATTTTGGTCTCAGCTCGGGGGTGGCTAGTGGTAAATCCGTTGGGAGTCTCGACGCCTACGGTTGGGTGGAAACGAGCACCCCTCTCAGCAATTACTTAACCCTGGTGTTATTTCTGATAAGTGTTCTGCCTCTGGCACTTTGAAATATGTGTATTTTGATAACTATGCTCATAAGTTGCGGAACTGTGAATGTTTTCATTATAAGAATGACTGTATGATGTTTGATCAGTACCAGTAGTTGTATATGCTTATAACAGAAAAACTACGCATGGATTATGTTGATAAATGAATTTAATTATGCTTAAGTTGAACCAAGTCATACTTCCAGCCCGTTCTCGGGAAGTTGTTTCCCCTTATCTGTCTCCAGGGATTCCCCAGAATAGATCTCTTCACAGAGATTCCCTCCTTGGGAAGGTTTACTAAGAACCTGGAAAAAGGACTTGAATGGGCAAGTCTTAATAACCCTATACGAGGAGGAATGCCCCTCTTAAAATTTCGAGGTTGCAGCATAGGGATAAGTAACGAATCGACGGATGAGATCCTGTCGGAAGACCCAGGGTCATTCACAACCGTTAGATTGACAAAAGAAACAAGGGCGTTACCTACCTTGCCCCTTTTTCCTCTATCTTCGTGAATAGCAAGGAAATCGGGATCGTAGACCCCCAAGGTCTATGAGAACATTTGGACCGTTGATCTTTCCACATCCACGAAGTAGTGGAAGAATGTGTGAGGTGGGACAGATCTGAGCCGTTAGATCTTAGCTAGAAAAACCCGACAGCCGTTGGATCCGTTAAGAGATGCATGAGGGTTAAACCTTCGTAAACAGTAGGGATAAAATCCCGACGAGAGGGTTGACACATCGGGATATCGGTACTCGGGGTATCGAAATTCTCGAGGTCGAGAAAGTCGGGGCATTTCAAGTCCCGAAACAGTGAAATGGTTTGGACCGTCCGTTTGTGCAGACACGTGGCGGAAATCGAGAGCCCGTCAGTATATCGGCTACCGGGGTTTTGAGTTGACAGAGAATTTCTGTCATCGGGGTACCAAAAACTCCAAAATCACGAGATTGGATCAGTGTCGTCTATCAGCCGGGACACGTGGCGGAGATCTAGACCATCGGGGAAGTCCCGATAGAAAATTCAATAGGTGCATCGGGGTTCGGCATTTCACGAGTCCTGAGGACAAGACTTCCGGAGCATCAGAATTTGCGAAATCGTGAGAGACGATCAGGACCATCCATCTTGAGGAGGACGCGTGGAGGAGATCAGCGCATTCGAGAGATTTCCCGAAAAGAAATTCGTCCATTGACATTTCGGGAGTCGGGAAATCGGGAATCCTGTGGACAAGAAATCCTTGCAATTCGGAATCGCGAAGTCCGAAATTCCGACAAGGAAGGGAAAACTCCATCGTGGGGGCCAGCTGTCAGCATAGTGGAGAATCGAGATTTGAGAGATCGGCAGTCCCGAGAACAAATGTATTTAGGCATTTGAAACCCCGAAGTCCCGATAGAAATCAGGGACCGTTGGTTTCATGGGCGATCATAGCCGTTGATCGTGCTAAAGGCGAAAAGGGGTT
>JASDQU010738913.1:118193-138743 GCA_032191745.1 Picea mariana
ATGTCTCATGAATTTTGTATACCTGTGATACAGGTGAGAAGAAAAGACATGTTCAGAAGGGAACAAATGAAGGCTGTCAAAACTGAAGATGATGAACATGACTACTATTGAGCCATGAAAACCCTGTGATGAGTCATGATCACTTGAAATAAAATTGTGTTGAGGTAACACCAGCTGGAGGGACGCCTCGACTGTAAGACTCGATAGAGCCTCTAAAATTCTTCCTATGCGAGAAAACATTGGCAGGGCAATATGGATCACCCGAGGGACTGTATAACAGTGAAGGGGATGCCTGAGCCTAGGCCTGGAGGGTGAGTGACCGCAAGGAAGAGGAGACCTTAATAATTTTTGAAACTATTGGGGGTAATGCACACAGTGGGTAGTTACCGTGCAGGAAGAAAAACCTTGGAAAGAAAGATGAAATTATGATGGCTCTTGTGAGCTATTGAATTGGAATTTTGCATCCTATGGGTACGTCAAGGAGGACGATGAGCATGGATAACAAAATTACCATGTGGATATAGATCCATAAACTGCACAGATAAGTATTGTGCTAAGAATATGAAATTTTCTTTTTCTTTGAAATTTGAACATCAGTAAGATGTTTTTGCACAAAATTGTGAATTAATGTGCTTGTTGTCCAGGAATTATTGAAGGAAGATGACGAAGATCAAGAATTCTGAAGTGGCCGAATAAGAAAGGCACGACATGTGTTTAGAGAAAGAACACCAAGGACGGTGTTCCTATAAGGGGGAAGGAATTGTAACACCCCGTTTCCCCCAAATTTGTAATTAATACTAATATAGGAATTACCATGCTAAAGCATGATGAAAATGTGAATGTATGATGTGAATGGACCTTATGAAGAAGGTCGATGAATGTAAATAACATTATGAATTTATATTGCAGGACTGTTGAGAGGGGATGTGCTGAAAAAGAGACCACGATGGCGGTGGAAGGCACCTGGAAAGGTGGCGTTAACTTCCACCGATAATTAACACCGTATTTGGACTCCACTGGCCCGGAGAACCAAAAGCGGCTTGCTGGCCCCGAATTTAATGTCTCGTGGGCTAGTAGGCGGATGGATTAATGAGGGATGGGATGGTGAACCGCCCATCCGTAGAGCCGTCAGGCCTGACCAGGCACGAGGATAATCGTGCCACATGCAACCTCGCAAGAGGATAAGGTGTAAGGTAGAAGCGATTGGGGGGGCAGACGCGAGGGGAACTCTGGCATTACGCAGAGTGAGTGATAGCAGAGAGGAAGGATTTCATCCTTCGCTCCTGGTCACTGGCAGACAGAGAGACGCAGTCTCATAGCATCGTGGTCTCAGCTCAGGGGTCGCTACACTTATTGTTGGGTGGAAACGAGCACCCCTCTCAGCAGTTACTTAACCCTGGTGTTATTTCTGATATGTGTTCTGCCTCCGGCACTTTGAAAAATGTGTATTTTGATAACTATGCTCATAAGCTATGGAACTGTGAATGTTTTCATTATAAGAATGACTGTATGGTGTTTGATTAGTACCAGTAGTTGTATATTCTTATAACAAAAAAACTATGCATGGCTTATGTTGATAAATGAATTTAATTATGCTTAAGTTGAACCAAGTCAGACTTCCAACCCATTCTCGGGAAGTTGTTTCTCCTTATCTGTCTCCAGGGATGCCCCATAATAGATCTCTTCATAGAGATTCCCTCCTTGGGAAGGTTTACTAAGAACCTGGAAAAAGGACTTGAATGGGCAAGTCTTAATAACCCTGTACGAGGAGGAATGCCCCTCTTAAAATTYYRAGGTTGYAGYRTAGRGATAAGCAWCGAATCRACRGATGAGATCYCGTCGGAAGACCCAGGGTCATTCACAACCRTTAKATTGACKAAAGAAACAAGGGYRTTACCTACCTTGCCCCTTTTTCCTCTATCTTYGTGAATAGCRAGGAAATCGGGATCGTAGACCCCCAAGGTCCATGAGAACATTTGGACCGTTGATCTTTCCACATCCACGAAGTAGTGGAAGAATGCGTGAGGTGGGACAGATCTGAGCCGTTAGATCTTAGCTAGAAAAACCCGACAGCCGTTGGATCCGTTAAGAGATGCATGAGGGTTAAACCTTCGTGAACAGTAGGGATAAAATCCCGATGAGAGGGTTGACACATCGGGATATCGGTACTCGGGGTATCGAAATTCTCGAGGTCGAGAAAGTCGGGGCATTTCAAGTCCCGAAACAGCGAAATGGTCTAGACCGTCCGTTTGTGCAGACACGTGGCGAAAATCGAGAGCCCGTCGGTATATCGGCTACCGGGGTTTTGAGTTGACAGAGAATTTTTGTCATCAGGGTACCAAAAACTCTAAAATCATGAGATTGGATCAGGGTCGTCTATCAGCCGGGACACGTGGCGGAGATCCAGACCATCGGGGAAGTCCCGATAGAAAAGTCAATAGGTGCATCGGGGTTCGGCATTGCGCGAGTCCTGAGGACAAGACTTCTGGAGCATCAGAATTCGCAAAATCGTGAGAGACGATCAGGACCGTCCATCTTGAGGAGGACGCGTGGAGGAGATCATAGCATTCGAGAGATTTCCTGAAAAGAAAGTCGTCCATCGGCATTTCGGGAGTCGGGAAATCGGGAATCCCGTGGACAAGAAGTCCTTGCAATTCGGAATCGCGAAGTCCTAAATTTCGACAAGGAAGGGAAAGCTCCATCGTGGGGGCTAGCTGTTAGCATAGTGGAGAATCGAGATTCGAGAGATCGCCAGTCCCGAGAAAAAATGTATTTAGGCATTTGAAACCCCAAAGTCCCGATAGAAATCAGGGACCGTTGGTTTCATGGGCGATCACAGCCGTTGATCCCGCTAAAGGCGAAAAGGGGTTGTTAATTGACATCATATCGGGAATCAAAGGATCACGAGTTTTGAGGAGAAATGCATTTCAGCATTGAAAAGTCTGAAACCCCGATAAGCAGTGTGGCTGCAGTCATATGGGGGAAGGTCACGTGGACCAAAGGTCTAGCCCGAAGGGCTAGCTGAAGTCAGAGCGCATCGGCTTTTGGAAGCCCAAAACCCCGAAAGGAGATAAGGCTGTGATCTTGTGAAATAGTGGTCATATGGGCCAGGAGTTTAGCCAGGAGGGCTAGCGCGTAAAGGGGCGCATCGGCAAATCGGAGATCGAGAGTTTGAGAGGACAGAAACTCTTGTCAGCAGGAATCACGAAACCCCGAAACTCGAAATTATCATCGGGGAAATGTCACAGGAGCATGAAGAAGAGGCCGTGACAGGGAAATAAGGACCTATAGATCAGGTTTGGCAGTTCGTTGTTGCGAGCTTCGGGGATTCTCATTGTTGAGAAATCAACGAAAAAGTTTGATTTTAGGTAGTGGTTATGTTACACCAACTCCTAGTAGATTGGTTCACCAAGTATTTGTTACATCCCATAGCCAAGGATGTTGCAATGTTAGGGGTGGTGACCAAGGAGTAGGCCACATTACATGCCCAACATTTAGATTTGATCTAATCTCATTTTGGAACTTTATATGATATGATTTTGCATGGTCCAAGGTCATCAACAAATCTTCATAACTGAAACTTGGGGCCCCATGCCGATGGTGTGGTAGGTTATGTTTATAGTGTGTCTGTGGGTTACTTGGTTGGATAATTGGTCCAATTTAGTAGCACATCAACCCCACCAACCATTGTGCCCACCACTCAAACTTCTACAGTCCTCGTTCAAACCTCCGAGGTGAATTTGGTGCAGTCCACACAACTGAAGAATCCCCAACAACCTAGAAAGAAAAATAATATTAAGAAAAATTCTAATAATGAACATGAGACTCTACAAGCCCCAAATAATGTTGGTAGAGGCATGAAAGAAAAAAAAAGAAATATCCTTGCAAGATTTGTGGGGACAATCTTCTTACTCATCAATGTCTTCAAATTGATGAGATTCATTGGTACTTTTCCCAATAAAAAACTTCCCAATAGCTTGTTGTATTGACCGGTCCATTTCCTCCATAGCAACCAAAAATGGTTATTCCAAATTCTACCCCTTTGCAAGGAGGCATGGAAGGTACCCCTCATCTAGGGGGGTTGTCCTCAAGTGATCAAGTGTTCATGTGACCAGATAATGTCTCTACAAACTCGAGCTCATAATTACTAGAATCCTGAGGTTGGTCCTTTGAATCATGATCAATTGTCCTCTTCCTAGCATAATGGACCTCTCCAAATCAAGAAGCCACCACTTAATACAGTGCTTTTCCCAAAAAATGATTTCTTCAAAGAAAAACACATAATCCTAACACATAGGCCACCCACAATTACAACATTGTGGATGATTTGGCCTTGACACCATGTGCTATGTCTTCTCTTGAAGTTCTGCAAAGATGTTCTACGAAGCACAAGGAATTTTTATCATCCATAGGTGGGGTTGACCCATTATATTTCAATGTGATTATGTTTGATTTGCACCAAATTTGGCATATGCTCTCCCACCAAATTGCTTTTTAGATTCAAGTGATGGTATGTGGGAAAATTATTTTCTGAATAGTTGTTGATGAAGGAGCCTCCACTGGTATCATGTCCATGTCATTTTGGAAACCTATTGGATCTCTAAATATTGGTCCTTCTAAAACCATGCTCAAGGCATTTTATGGACATGTGTTTTGACATCATGGGATCCTTACTGCATTTCCCATAGAGTTAGGTGGTAATACTATTTGGGTGGAAGTGAAATAGTCAATGCCCCTCTATAATAAAATATTCTACTTGGGTGTACTTGATTTTATGAGATGACGATTGTAGTCTCGTCGGTATTTAGAGTCCTTTGTTTTCCTCATCAAGGGAGAATTGTGACCATTAATCAACTTTCACACTGCACACCCGACCTTAGGACCAATGCAGGCTCCAATGTGCCCTTTCTTGGTGATTCTAGGAGTGCCTATCATAGTGTCGACATAGGTATTTTCAAAGACTCTTCCTTGATGGATACATTTACCCTTCCTACACCATGTCCTTCAAAAAATGTGGCTCCTATCAACATGATCTCTTCTATTACTAGTGGGTCCCTTAGGTTTCCCGATCCTTGGGTGGTACCAAGTCCTATGGAAGTAGAGTCTTACGGGGACCATGTTGAATTATTGTAACTTCGAAGAATATTCTAATTATATTTGATTCATTACTATATAGATCAAATCCCCTTTTGTGGATTGATCAAGTCGGGTCTTGTATAAGATAAAATCCCCTTTTGTGGATTGGTCAACATATATTTGTATGGTGGTATTTGTAAATTCGACCCCTAGTAATTGTAAAGTGGTTTTAGCCACTTCTGGGAGAATTTGACTCCACCAAGTGAAGAGACACAACCCTAGTGCCACCTCACAACTTGTATTTATATGTGAGGAAGGTGTATCATTTGAACACATTGACTCACTCGTCTAGTGCGCATATCTTGAAGACAATTGCAGTTGTAGGAAGAAGTCTAACGAAGGAGAAGAGAGGCGCATGCTTGGTCTTGGTCCGTCTTTGGTATTTTGGTCTTAGTTTTGGCATTGTACTAACAATCTATTATTGAGGAAGTTTTTTTGGGTTTTCTTCCCCATGAGGGTTTCCTAGGATAAAATGTTGTGTACCTTGTGATCATGTTTCTTTCAATGATCATCTTTATACTGTTGTTTTGGAAATGCATTGAATGCTCATGAAATTTGGAAATAACCTAATAACAACACTAAAAAATTAACATGGAATCAGAGCTTGACTGATTAGAGAATCTTTCACTGGGTATCTAAACGTTTATGTTGATGTACAAGAAAATTAGGGCTTTTCACTGAAGAAGAATTTTTTACCAAATACCACCTAGGGAAGTGAGCCTTTCCCTAGCACATCTTTTGGCAGCTTGAGTGAACCTTTTCAGTGGAATGATTCTCTGGAAAGTCAAACCCTAGTTTTGACTCGTACCAAAAAAATAGGAAACCGGAACCAGTACCAGAAGTAACAGTCCAAAATTGCACAGGTCAATTTTCAAGGGGTAAAACTTGGAATTTTTAGAGATGGTATGCTCCAACAAACTTGCCTCAGTCCAGTGCATCTACTGGTAAGTTCAGTTTCATTTTCTTAGCTTCAGGTCAAGATCTCTGCAAACACCAATATTGTTGACAAGTTATAAGGTGTGGAAAATTTCCGTTCGTGGAAGTACAAAATTGGAATCATTCTTGAAGAGAATGACCTTGCAAAATTCATAAAAGAAAATGTACCGGAACCCGAAGAAAATGAAGCCAAAGAGAAGTACACGAAGAATATGATTAGGGCTAAAAGAATAATTGTAGATTCTATTAAACACCACTTGATCCCTCAAGTGTATTCTAAGAATAATCCAAAATATATGTTTTATGCCCTAACTATAATGGTATGAAGGAAGGAACATCAACCAGAAGATGAACTTGAGAACACAACTCAGGAATACAAGAATGAAAAAAGGAGAAATAATGAAAGACTATTTTTCTAGGGTTTCTCAATTCAAGGAACATTTAGAGGAAATTGGAGACAAATTAGATGAAGATGAACTCATGATGACAACTCTTAATGGTATCACAAGACCTTGGGATGCCTTCATCCAAACTATTTGTGCAAGAAAAGAGAAACTCCAATTTGACAATTTATGGGAACACTGTGTTCAAGAAGAAGCAAGAGTGGCTAACCAAGAAGTAATTCTATTAAGAGATGAAGATCAAGCCCTATCTTCTCATGCTAAGGGTGGAAAGGGAAAGTCTCATTTTCAAAAGGAGACTCACTTTCATAAAGAGTCTCACTCTCCAAAGAGATTCCAGAAATATCATAAAGGTTAAAGAAGGTAAAGAAATTTCTCCTCCTACAAGTGTTATCATTGTGATAAGATGAGACACATTGCTAAGAATTGTCCTGCCAAAAGGGAAGAATACAAGAGGAGAACTAACAAAAGACATCATTCCCATGTAGTTGAAGATGATGAGCCACCCAAGAAGTTATCTAAAGAAGAGATTGACCAATATGTTTTGTTTTCCGCTCTCTCAGGATCCATGACACTGGAAAGGATACTTGGCTAATAGATAGTGGTGCCTCTAAACACGTGACAGGTCAGAGGAACAGTCTCTCCAGTCTTGTAGAGAAAAACTCCTCCCAGAAAGTTTCACTTGGAGATGATTATCAATACCCAATCAAAGGATTGGGAGAAGCCACCTACAAACTTGATTCAGGAACTCTGATGAGAATGAAGGATATACTCTATGTACCAAGTTTGAAAAAGAACTTACTTTATATTTCCACTCTAGATAAGAAAGGATTTAGGGTTTCATTTATAGATGGTGAAGTTCTTATGTGGTATAAAAGAAAAAATATAGAAGATGCAGTTGTTATTGGAATATAAGAAGGTGGTTTGTACAAGTTAAAGGTTCACTCAGATGTAGCCTTGACTCATTCTACCGAAATTCCTTGTGAACTTTGGCATAGAAGGCTAGTTCACATCAACTACAAAGCCTTGCCATATGTGAGCAAGGTAGTTACAGGATTACCAAAACTAAAGGTTGATCATGAAGGTGTATGCAAGGGATATGCACAAGGAAAGAACACAAAGAGTCATTTTCCAAAGAGCGAAAGTAAAGAAAAAGAAATTTTGGAACTTGTCCACTCAGATGTATACGGTCCAATGCCATAAACCTCTCTAAGAAGGTATATATACTATGTATCATTTATTGATGATTACTCTCGTAAAAATTGGGTTCATTTCTTGAAGTCAAAAGATGAAGTACTATAAAGTTCAAATAATTCAAAGCCTTGGTAGAAAACCTCTCTGAAAGGAAAATCAAGATACTCAGGCCAGACAATGGAGGAGAGTACACTTCAAATGAATTTGGAAACTTTTGCAAAGATGCCAGGATTAAGAGGGAGCTTACCACTCCCTATAATCCTCAACAAAATGGTGTAGGAAAAAGAAAGAATAGGACAATTATGGAAGCAGTAAAGACAATGATTCATGATCAAGACCTTCCAATGCACTCATGGGATGAAGCAACAAGAACATCAGTATATGTCCATAACATATTATCCCATAGTGCACTTGGATTCAATACCCCTGAAGAAATGTTCACCGGAAAGAATCCATAAGTAAGCCATCTCAAAATATTTGGTTGTACAGTATTTGTACACATTCCGAAATAAAAGAGAACTAAGTTGGATCCTTCAGGAAATAAGAGAATATTTGTTGGATATTGTGAGGTATCTAAGGCCTTCAAAATCTACATACCAGGTTACCATCATATTGAGATCAACAGAGACGTAAAATTTGATGAAGATGCAACACTCAAAAGATCAAGGAAATGTGTAGTATACCTAGGGAGGTAATATGGGGTACCTAGGGAGGTACCCAATGGGAATGTGGTTATTTATTATTAGTGGAATTCATGTAATACATGAGAATGTGGTTATGTATTATTAGTGGAATTCATTAAATGTAAGGTGGACTAGGTCCACTATATTAAATAAATCCCACTATGGTAGTTAGATATAATAAATGTGAGAAGACTCTCTAGAAGGTTCCTATGAGATAGAGAGAGCTATATAAATAAGTGTAAGCAATGTAATGAAACATAGTGAAGAATATGGTCATTGTAGCAAGAAAGTATTGCTTGAGTAGTGCATTCTTTCCATAAGGAATAATATATGGTGTTACCCTACCTCGAGGATTTTCTCTATTTCTTGTGTTCAATATTTTGGTGAATGGTTTGGATTATTCTTGTTGAGATTATTGGTTATTTCTGAAGTATATGGTCATATATATTCAGACACTTAACAAGTGGTATCAAAGCACTTTCCTTGGCCAAAGAAGGGAATAATTTTTGGCTCTTTTTGCAATTTTTGTTTTTTAGGAAAAAAAGAGGGCGACACATTTCAGGTTCATATCTGAAGCTTAATGAGTTGAATATGGAAAAAAAAATTGGATATTTGAATTCATCTAGGAAAAATACCCAATTTCAAAAAACATATCGACCAAAACGAAGTTCGGGAAATGAAGTTATGAACATTTTAAATTCGACCATTTTTCAGGGTTTTTCCAGAAAAAGTCTCGATTTTCTGTAGTAAGTTATTTTTAAACCCTAGTTTTGTTGCAGATTTCTTCCAAGCAAGATGTTTTTTACTGGAAAAGATGATGGCCCTACTATTGAATAATACATACAAAATCAAAATTCATCATGGAAAGATCAATGGAAATTTTGTCTACACTATGGTTTCCAAGAAGATGCTTGCATATGGTGGAGCTCATTTAGTTATAAAAATTTGATGGCACTTTCTGATGAAGCATATGAAAAATTCATTTTAGATAAATGGTATTATAAAAAGAGTAAGGATACATAATGCACCAAGGGCTTATTTTCATATGAAAAATCTATATTACAGGTTCATGGTTGTATTCCGAAAGAAAATATCATTTTTCGATTAACCCCAGTTGCATGCATAATTTTGTCAATTTTCAGCTGGTTAATAGATTGCAAGTTCCTACAAAGAATATTCAAAGCACACAGGTTGGAGGTGCAAATGTTCAAATTTTTAAAGATTTGAAGATTACCATGGATAACTATTTTTTGCATTCAGACTTTTATGCCATAGACATGGGTGAGCTAGATATTGTTTTGGGATATCCTTGGATGGATTCAGTTGGTACAGTTAATATTAATGTGCAAAAGAAGTTTCTAAAGTTTTGGTACAAGAAAAATAAAATTACATTGCAGGATGTGTCTCTTAGTAAGAAAGATGGGCCCATGGTGGTGAACAAAGAAGTTATGGTATACTCTGAATCAGAGGCAAAGTCTACTGAAGGAGATGAAGCAAATCCACAAGAAGAACATAATAGTGAATCCAAGGAGGTCATTGACTCAAAGGCACAAGGTGTTACAGATTTGAAGAAAAAAGAACAGATTCCTACAGTTGTTGTATATCACCATCCACATCATATAGAGAAACAATGGTCATCAAGGCAAGGGCGTGAGCTTCAACAAATTTATGCACCAGCAGGGCATCAGACAGGAAACCAAGCAAGAGGTGCATGGAGGACTACCAACACTGCAGGAAGACATTTGACTAGCGAAACAATCCCATGAAAACCTTGACATGATACAAAGAAAGTTCAGGGTGGCAAGGTAGCAGATGGACATCGTGTTCAACTTTCATTAGGATGGATGGATGGTCGTACTTGGTACCAGTTGGATACATTGCTTAGTCGGTCATATTGTATGGTTTATTCTCATGTTTCGAGGATGAAACATGTGAAGGGGGATGGAATGTAGTATACCTAGGGAGGTAATATGGGGTACCTAAGGAGGTACCCAATGGGAATGTGGTTATGTATTATTAGTGGAATTCATTCAATCCATGAGAATGTGGTTATGTATTATTAGTGAAAGTCATTCAATGTAAGGTGGACTAGGTCCACTATGGTAGTTAGATATAATAAATGTGAGAAGACTCTCTAGAAGGTTCCTAGGAGATAAAAAGAGCTATATAAATAAGTGCAAGCAATGTAATGAGGCATAGTGAAGAATATTGTGAATGTATCAAGCATTGCTTGAGGAGTGTTATCATTCCTTAAGGATTAATATATGGTGTTATCCTACCTCAAGGGTTTTCTCTATTTCTTGTGTCCAATATTTGGTGAATGGTTTGGATTATTCTTGTTGAGATTCTTGGTTATTTTGAGATTAATCTTTAGATCTATTCTTGTACTTAAAAATTCCAGTTAGAAGGAGTGAATGAAGAAGAACCTTTAGTTCCTAGAGTTGCAAAATCCATGAAGGAAGTTGCAGTTACCCCCGATGATGAGATTCTAGAAGATCATGATATGATAGAATCTCAAGAACCTCCCCGTATGATGATCTCTCACAAGAGAAAGCCGTCTCGGGTAAGAGAACTTATTTAAGATGCAGAGAAGTATGGTGCCCCAGAAGGAACCATGAGACAAAGCAAGAAGCCTAAGCCATTCTCGAGCTATGTGGCCTTGATGTGTGATTTCGTAGATAAGGAACCTACTTGCTTTGAAGAAGTCGTTCATAAGAAAGAATGGATGAATGCCATGATAAAAGAATACCAATCCAGTATAAAGAATGATGTGTGGGAAGTAGTTCCCAAGCCAAAGAACAAAGATGTTGTATCTTCCAAGTGGATATACAAATAAAACATGCAACAGACGAAAGTAATGAAAAATATAAGACAATATTTGTGGCTTGTGGATTTTCTCAAAAGGAAGGTATTGACTATGAAGAAAAAATTTATCCTATAGCAAGATACACTTCTACTAGAACTATCATAGCTCTTGCAGCCAAAATGAAGTGGAAGTTGCACCATATGGATGTGAAAACAACTTTCTTAAATGGTGTTATTGATGAAGAAGTGTACATAGAAAAACCACAAGGGTTTGAATTTGAAGATAGAAAAACTCATGTCTGCATGTTGAAGAAAGCTCTACATGGGTTGAATTAAGCTCCAAGAGCTTGTTATGACAAACTACTGGTACACAACCTACCAGTACACCACCTACTGGTATGTCGAAGGAAGATTGGGAGAAGTTGGATAGAAGAGCAAGGAGTAATATTCGACTCTGCCTGGCAGATTCAATGTTGTTGAATTTCTCAGGAGAGTCTACAGCCAAGGAACTATGGGATAAGTTGGGGAATTTGTATCAATCAAAGTCCCTGGTAAACAAGTTGTTTCTTCGAAAGAAGTTGTATCAAATGTTGGGTATGTCTTATATTCTTTGCATGTGTGTGTGTGGGTGCGTCAGGTTCGACAACTGCGTCTAACGATCCTTCTAGTAGTTTTATTTGTGTCATGTGCATCGAGTGCTTTCCTAGGGGGGTCCCAAGGGGGCAGGTATGCCCCCCTCTGGTTATGCGCAGTGCCCCGAAATTTTTTTTTGGGGCGGTTTTTGCTATTTTTAGCGGTTTACTAAATTAATCCCAGATTAAGGGATTAGGATTTTGGTATCTACAGAATACCTAAAAACATTGTATATATTGTATGGTGAATGGTGTAATTCGATAATGAATATAAGAAAGGTTTTCCCGGTTGAGGGTTTCCGATATAAAATCTCTGTGTACTATGTGTATGAGCCATTGATTAAATTCTGTTTTGCTTAAGAATCTATATGCATTGCTTTACTTCACAGGTTTAAAACTTACATGTGGTATCATAGCTCGTTTTTGGCTTCAGAGGGACACCTTTGTTGTTGAGGGTTTGGCTTGGTCTTGATAGATCAAGTTTATCTTGGGTCTGTGATAAACTTGGGTTTAGTGGGAGCTTTTGCAGTGGTGATTTGAGTGCAGAAAGAGGAATGGCAAGCTCTTCTAGAATCGAGATAAAGAAGTTCAACGGTAAAAACTTTGACCTATGGAAGTTGAAGATGGAGGACCTTCTTGTAGACAAAGAACAATGGATCGTTGTGGATCCTAGTACACAGTCGACTAGTACATCGTCTACTATCATACAGGCTATTGGTACACAACCTACCGGTACACCACCTATTGGTATGTCGAAGGAAGATTAGGAGAAGTTGGATAGCAAAGCAAGGAGTACTATTCGACTCTGCATGGCAGATTCAGTGTTGTTGAATGTCTTAGGAGAGTCTACAACCAAGGAATTATGGGATAAGTTGGGGAATTTGTATCAATCAAAGTCCCTGGTAAACAAGTTGTTTCTTCAAAAGAAGTTGTATCATCTTAGGATGGAAGATGGAGATTCTGTGACAGAACATCTAAATTCCTTTAATACTTTGGTAAGTCAACTTGTCTCTGTTAATATTACGATTGCAGAAAAAGATAAGTGTATTACTTTGTTATGTTCTTTGCCAGACTCTTGGGATAATCTGGTTGTAGCAATTGGTAGTACCACTCAATCTACATTGAAGTATGAGGATGTAGTTTCATCCTTGTTATTTGAATAGATGAGGTGGAAAAGCATGGATGGTCATAGCATAGATGCTTTATTTGTAAGAGTTTGTACCCAAGACAGGAATCCTGGTAAGACTTAAGGGGAGAGATCTAAATCTACAGGTAGATCTAAGTCTCCAGGAAAATCTTTGAGGAAATGTTGGAAGTGTGGTAAAATAGGGCATTATAAGAAAGATTGCAAGTCTAAGAAGGTTGAAAAACCAAAGGGATTTGATAGTACCTCTTCCAGAGAGGAAAAAACCTCCACTGAAGAAGGAGGTGATGTTTACCTAGCATCTACAAGTACACATGCAGACCGCGATGTATGGTTGATTGACTTAGGTGCATCATACCATATGACTCCTCACAGGGAGTGGTTTTATGAATATGAAAAATATGATGGTGGTGATGTATTCCTAGGAGATGACTCGATAGAAAAAATCTTGGGACATGGAAGGGTTAAGTTGCTTCTAAAAGATGGAAGGATTAGAACACTCCCTGGGGTTCTGCACATTCCAAAACTTGCCAGGAGCCTAATATCTGTAAGCAAGTTGGATGATACAGGAGTGGATATTGTATTTGGAAAGAACACTTGCAAGATGGTACGAGGGGCAATGGTGTTGATGAGGGGAGTTCGGTGTGGAACTCTATATAAGTTGTTGGGAAGCACTTATACTAATGTGTGTAACAGTTCTGTTGTCCTTGAGCATACAAATAAAGAAGACAAGACCAATATCATCCCTGAAAAGAAGACCATGTTGTGGCATCAAAGACTGGGGCATATTAGAGAAAAGGGCCTTCGAACACTACACGGTAAAGGCATGGTTGAAGGTATGTCTAATTGCACTCTGGATTTTGATTTTTGTGAGCATTGCATATATGGTAAACAAAATCGAGTAAGATTCCCATCTGGTGCTACAAGAGCAAAGGGGATCTTAGATTTGATACACAATGATGTGTTTGGACCTATTCCTGTTCCATCCCTAGGTAAATCCGTGTATTATGTTTCATTCATAGATTATTTTTCAAGGAACACATGGATTTATTTTCTTAGAAAGAAATTTGAGGTATTTGATAAATTTAAAGAGTTTAAGACTCTGGTAGAAAATCAGACAGAGAAGAAAATAAAGGTATTGAGAACAGATAATGCTGGAGAATTCTGCTGAAATGAATTCAAAGAATTCTGTAAGAAGTGTGNTCCGTGTATTATGTTTCATTCATAGATTATTTTTCAAGGAACACATGGATTTATTTTCTTAGAAAGAAATTTGAGGTATTTGATAAATTTAAAGAGTTTAAGACTCTGGTAGAAAATCAGACAGAGAAGAAAATAAAGGTATTGAGAACAGATAATGCTGGAGAATTCTGCGGAAATGAATTCAAAGAATTCTGTAAGAAGTGTGGTATAGCAAGGAAGAAAACTACTCCATACACTCCTCAGCAGAATGGAGTTGCAGAAAGGATGAACATGGCATTGATGGAAAAAGCAAGGAGCATGCTCAGCAGTGTCGGGTTAGGACAAGAATTCTGGGCAGAGGCAGTGGGTACAACATGTTACCTAGTCAGTCGATCACCTTCATCAGCATTGTATGATAAAACTCCACACGAGGTATGGTCTGCAAAAAAACTCTCTCTTCAACATCTTAGAGTGTTTGGTTGTGATGCTTATGTACATGTTCCAAAGGAAAATAGGAGCAAGCTGGATAAAAAGGCTGAAAAGTGTATCTTTATTGGTTATAAAGATGGTGTGAAATGTTATAATCTTTGGAACCCAGAAACCAAGAAGACTGTTTACAGTCGAGATGTTGTTTTCAGAGAGGTAAAAGATGTGTCCAAACAGGAATTCCTACCAACGCAAGACGAACCTGAGAAAATAGATCTTGAGTTGGATGATGCAAAATCTGAATCATCTGAAGAAGAGGAAGTAGAAGAAGAAGAACCTCATACCCCAGTATTGAGGAGATTAGTGAGAGATAAAAGGCAACCAGAAAGGTATAGTCCACCTGATTTTCATTCCAATTTTTCTTTATCTATTACTGATGATGATCCCAGAACTGTCAGGGAAGCAATGAATTCAGAGGATAGTAAACTCTGGAAGAAGGCCATGGTTGAAGAAATGGATGCCTTGGATAAGAATGAGGCATGGGACATAGTTAAGTTGTCAGCTGGAAGAAAATCTGTTGGTAGCAAATGGTTGTTTAAGAAGAAGTTTAATGCACAAGGTAAAGTGGAGAAATACAAAGCTTGGTTAGTAGCAAAATGTTATTCCTAGGTAGAGGGAATTGAGTTTGGTGAGATTTTTTCTCTTGTTGCTAAGTTAACTTCTATTAGATTTCTTTTATCTATTGTTGTTGCTTTTGATCTTGAAGTGGAACAGATGGATGTGAAGACAACATTCTTACATGGAGATCTGGAAGAAGAAATCTACATGAAGCAGCCATAAGGCTTTGTAGTGAAGGGAAAGAAAGAGCTAGTCTGTAAGCTAAAGAAGTCACTATATGGTTTGAAGCAATCACCTAGGATGTGGTACCAAAAGTTTGACACATACATCCTTGGATTGGGATTTGTAAGAAGTAGGGTTGATCACTGTGTATATTCCAAGCAGGTTGGTAATCACTTCATTTATGTAGTGTTGAATGTTGATGACATGTTGTTGGTAGGAAATAACATGGATGCTATCAAGGAGGTGAAATTGCAACTATCCTCCAAATTTGACATGAAGGATCTCGGTGCTGCTAACTTCATTTTGGGAATGGAGATTAAAAGCGATCGTGCAAAAAGGAAACTTTGGTTGAATCAGAGAAAATATGTTGAGACGATATTGCAGAGGTTTAATATGCATGGAAGTAAACCGGTCAAGGTTCCTATTCCTATAGGTGTAAAGTTATCTGCAGATCAGTGTCCCAAGACACAGGAAGAAGAAGAGGAATTGTCCCATGTTCTGTATGCTAGTGAAGTTGGCAGTTTGATGTATGCAATGGTTTGTACTAGACCGGACATTGCACATGCAGTGGGAGTTTTGAGCAGGTATATGTCAAAACCAGGGAAGGAGCATTGGACATCAGTAAAGAGGGTCTTCAGGTATCTTCGTGGCACTACCAATTATGGATTGTGCTACCAAGGAAGACCAGGATTGGACAGAGTGGTGGAAATACATGGCTTTGTTGATGCAGACTGGGCTGGAGATATGGATCGTAGAAGATCTACAAGTGGGTATGTGTTTAACCTATTTGGAGGAGCAATCAGTTGGATGAGCAAAAGATAGGCTGTAGTGGCACTCTCAACTACAGAAGTTGAATACATGGCAGCCACTCATGCAAGCAAGGAAGCAGTATGGTTACAAAGATTGTGCTCAGGTATTGGGTTGGTACAACAAGCAGTGAGATTAGATTGTGACAGTCAGAGTGCAATCTTTCTGGAAAAGAACCCAGCTTATCATTCGAAGACAAAGCATATTGATGTTCAGTATCACTTTGTGAGAGACATGGTTGAGGAAAAGAAGGTGTTGTTGGAAAAGGTTGACACTTTGAAGAATGTTGCAGATTCATTGACAAAGTCCGTGAGAACAGAAAATTTCTCCTGGTGTAGAGTAACAATGGGCATTGTTGCCCTGGATTGTTGAATATATAATCCCATGGACCCCTGGATGCAAAGAAAACAACAACTGGGAGAATGTTGGGTATGTGTTATATTCTTTGCATGTGTGTGTGTGGGCGTGTCAGGTTCGACAACTACGTCTGACGATCCCTCTAGTAGTTCTCTTTGTTTCTTGTGCGTCGGGTGCTTTCCTAAGGGGGGGCAGGTATGCCCCCCCGGTTACGCGTAGGGTTCGGGGAAACGCCCCAAAAAAATTTTTTGGGGCGGTTTTTTCTATTTTTAGCGGTTTACTAAATTAATCCCGGATTAAGGGATTAGGGTTTTGGTATCTACGGAATACCTAAAAATATTGTTTATATTGTATGGTGAATGGTGAAATTCGATAATGAATATAATAAAGGTTTTCCCAGTTGAGGGTTTCCAGTATAAAATCTTTGTGTACTCTATGTATGAGTCATTGATTAAATTTTGTTTTGCTTAAGAATCTATATGCATTGCTTTACTTCATAGGTTTAAAACTTACATTATTGAAGAAGAAGTGTACATAGAACAACCACAAGGGTTTGAAGTTGAAGATAGAAAAACTCATGTCTGCATGTTGAAGAAAGCTCTGCATGGGTTGAAGTAAGCTCTGAGAGCTTGGTATCACAAAATTAACAATTTCCTAATGAGCTTGGGCTTTACCAAGAGTAAAGTTAATTCTAATCTTTACTTCAAGGTTATGAATGATCAGCCAATTGTATTGCTACTATATGTGGATGATTTATTCCTTATAGGAGAAGAAAATATCATCACATATTGCAAAAAGAAGCTCACTGCAGAATTTGAGATGAAAGACCTAAGCCCAATGCATTATTTCTTAGGTCCTGATGTTTAGCAGAGCCCAAGGAAGATCTTCCTTAACCAAGGGAAGTATGAAGTTGAAATACTGAAGAAGTTTGACATGTTGGAATGTAAGGCCATGGCCACACCCATGGAGACGAAATAGAATCTCTTGGTTGATACTTCGTCAGAGTTAGTTGATGCTACTATATACAGAAAAAATATTGGTTCATTGATGTATATGACGAATACCGGGACATATATATGCTTTGTTGTGAACACCTTGAGTGAGTATCTAGTGGAGCCTGGACGTGTTCACCTTGTAGCTGCAAACCATGTGATGAGATACCTTAAGGGTATGTTGGATTATGGTCTCTGTTATACTAGATATCATGACTTCAGATTGTATGTTTATACTGATTCAGATTGGGCTGGAAGTGCTTCAGATAGAAAGAGCACTTCATGATGTTGTTTCAGTTTGGGGTTAGCCATGACTTCATGACAAAGTAGGAAGCAATCTAGTATTGCTCTCAACATGGCAGAAGTAGAGTCCATTGCAACATGTTCCGTTAGTTATGAAGCCATATGGATTCAGAAGTTATTGACATGTCTATTCTATCTGGATATGGATGCTATATTGATCTTATGTGATAACCAGAGCTGTATAAAGATGACAAAGAACCCAATGTTCTATGATAAGTCAAAGCAGATAGAGATCCGCTACCACTACATTCGTGACATGGTGAAGAAGGGAGTTGTAAATCTCCAATATGTTGCACATATAAGAAGGTTGCAGATGTGTTGACCGAGCCTCTGTCTCATGTGAAGTTTGAGTACTTCTGAGACAAGATTGGTGTTGTCCGAAAGGACTTCCCTCGAAAGGGGAAGTGATGTTGATGATACTATGGTATCCTAACCAACAACGGGTAGCTCAGTTAGGATTTTATATCCTAGGGGTCTGATCATCCCTGAACATATCTTGAAGGTGCGGTAAGGACGGTCTGTCAGAGTACCTGTGCATGTATATGTCAGTTGTGGTCAGTAGTTATCGCCCAGTTACGATTTTATATCCTAGGTAATCTTATGATTCTTGGGCATATCCTGAAGGTATGGTAAGGACAGTTTGTTAGAGTACCACAAATGTTGTTGTTGATGCACCTGCCTCATTCTGTTGCCACGTATATGGATGTTGATGTCGATGTCCCGTCTTCATGATGTTGATGATGATGATGTTACTCTAGCTCCGCGTTGCAGATGACGACGATGCTCAGTTTCTACTGATGTTGAAGATGAGAAAAACTTCCAATGATTTGTAGATGTGCTAGTCAATGTTCCAGATGTTGATGATGATGTTGCCCTTTCCTTCTCTTGATGATGTTATATTGATTCAGGTCAGTAGAACACCCTTCTCATTAAGGGGGAGTGTTGAATTATCATAACTTCGAAGAATATTATACTTATATTTGAGTCATTATTGTATAGATAAAATCCTCTTTTGTGGATTAATCAAGTCGGGTCTTGTATAAGATCAAATCCCCTTTTGTGGATTGGTCAACATATATTTGTATGGTGGTATTTGTAAAGTTGGCCCCCAGTAATTGTAAAGTGGTTTTAGCCACTTCTAGGAGAATTCGGCTCCACCAAGTGAAGAGACACAACCCTAGTGCCACCTCACAACTTGTATTTATATGTGAGGATGTTGTCTCATTTGAACACACTCACTCACTCATCTAGTGCACATATCTTGAAGACAATTGCAATTGTAGGAAGAATTCTAACGAAGGAGAAGAGAGGCGCATGCTTGGTCTTGGTATGTCTTTGGTATTTTGGTCTTAGTCTTGGCATTGTACTGGAAATCTATTATTGAGGAAGTTTTGATAGGTTTTGTTCCCCATGAGGGTTTCCTAGGATATAATGTTGTGTACCTTATGATCATGTTTCTTTCAGTAATCCTCTTTATACTGTTGTTTTGGAAATGCATTGAATGCTCATGAAATTTGGAAATAACCTAATAACAATAGTAAAAACTTAACAGACCACATGCCACTTAAGGTGGTTGAGATCACCTCCGCAATGATCTTGTCGGCACAAATTGACACAGGTTAGAAACTCCATCTTAATATGGAATATGATGAGTCTACTCCACCCATCTGGGTTGTTTACTCTCTAAGTTCACATGACTTCCTTAATTTCAAGATTCCTTCAGAGGAGGCCATCTTGAAAGTCACGGGTTCAATTGATAAGACAAAGGAAGATGTGAAGCATCAATCATATATTCTTCCTAATTCAAAACATATGAGGGTTAACACAATGAAGTCGTGATACAAGACAGGGGGAATTTTCTGGAGCATCTAGTGAAATGATACGTCTTGACCTTTTTGAGCCTTTGATGTATTTTTCGGAACATGCTACCACATTTTATGTTCTTAACCATACCGAATATGAGATTCTCATACCTCATCTATGTTTTCATGAGAATCATCAAGGACATATGATATCTCATGAGGTTTCTCACCATGATTGTGTTTGAGTAGTTTCTGACAATGACTTGGTTCTTATTCCTTACTAGAACCATGAAGATTCAGGACTGTGGAAATTTGATTCTATGGCATGGCCTATGTAGTGTACCTATTCACTACCCAGGTTCACCCTAACCTCTCAGTTCACCATTCATTACATGGATGTAAAAACAAATGCATTTAACCAGGATTAAACACACTTAATTCGCAGAGTAAAATATATAAGTTACTGTTACCATTAACAAACCATAACATGCAACAGTATTTCATTTACACAATGGAAAGCATGATACAAAACAGTACAGTCATGCTCAAATGTGTTAAAACATAATTCAGATATACTTATCTTTTATCTGCTGTAGAAATCACCAACCAAGTGCAGGCCTTCCACGAACCTCCCAGCCTTAGACCACACTGTTCATCAGCTCAACAGTAGGTCACCCCCGAGCTGGGACCGAGCTCCACCCCAAGGCAAGGAATCTAGACTCAGGCTGAGGTTACAGGGAAGACAACACATACACATTCAATAGGAAGAAACTCTCCCAGGAATCTCCCACGCTCACTGCACACAGACCCTCATTCCCCACATGCCTGTTCCACCCCAGGAGAGTGCACCTTCTCTGTCACCCAGACAGTCCTTCGGCTGCCAGTCTCCCTTACCTTGGGTTACAGGAAC
>JASDQU010738913.1:185486-208550 GCA_032191745.1 Picea mariana
CATTTGTGATTTCTCGAGAAGACCTTCATAAGGGTGTACAATCGAAGGGGAAATCATTGTGAATTGGATATCACTAGAACTACCCCTTATCCACACAATGGACTTAAGAAACACCTAGTTAACCCAATTCTAGTGTTTTACTATAATTTGGGTCAACATCAACTGGCACACTAGGTGTTATCACCGAAATTTTGTCCGCAAATGGTTACAGGAATCCAACACCTTCAAAACACTCATTAGTTCACTCATGGACCAAAAATGCATTTCCAAAAGGTCCAAAACTATACAACCAGCAATAGAATCAGTTTGCGCTAAAACTACACAAGGCACGCGCGCACGTGCGACAGTCAGATAACATTGGAAAAGCGCACATGCCCCCGATGCGCAACTGTGGATGCAAAAGGCTGTGCACACCTCAAAACGATGCATTTCTGATATTGGTCGGCTTTCCACCCACTTCTGGTTCATCTTCCAAGTCAATTTGACACTCAAATCTCGGTTGAATCTGACTGGGGGGTTGGTCAAAGACCTAAAGGTACCCTAAAGGGCCCCTTGTTCACACTAAGAACTGGTTGCATAATGCCTCAAAGCTATGCTATAAAAAGAGGCCATGGGTGCACTATATTTTCAAGGAATTCATTTGTATTATTATGCTGCTTATATTTTCTTGGAGGATCCTCTTTCCTCATCAAGAGCATGCAAGCACCATTTCATTTGGCCATTCACATCACCTCTTGAGTGAATGTGCTTTGGATTCTCTTCACCATTTCATTCTAGTTTGTTACTTGTAAGAAGAGCTCAATATTTGGGGGTCCAAGAGCTCTCCCTTGGAGGAAGAGGGGACCCATACATCTCCCTTTCTCTTTGGTGTTTTCTTTCCACTAATACAATCATTTCCATTGGTGGCATGAATGTTGTTTATTTCTTGTTCTAATGTCCTTATGCACTCTAGTTTAGTTTCTTTTAATGTTCTTATTCTAGTTCTTTGCTTATCCTTTATGCTTTATACTTGTAACTCTTTCCTTCATTGTTGTCTTGCCTAGCTAACCCAACTGGGCTTGTAAGCATCTCTATTTTGTTCATTTAGGTGACAAAAGAGACACAACATTAGGGCTTGGTAACTTCATTCCCAAAGCCACAAATTTATGAAAGGAAACCTTAGTGGCCCTTTATTTTACTTATAAATGCAAGTAAACTCACTTGTGGGATTATGGAAAGCTACCCTTGAAAAATTCCCTTAATGACCCCCATTAGGTTCCAACACCTTTGGTGGTAATGTTTTGTGGGAAATTGAAACTATATGGTAATGTTCAATAGTTGAATGGGTAGAAGGAGGCTGGAATTTCATGTTAAGAGGTATGCAATGATAATACTCGCACCCATTCATGAAAATACTTTTATGCTCGCCCATTCATGAACTCACGCCCATTCAAAAGCAGAGATAGTTGAGAGCTCAAGCTTAGGGTTCGAGAGAGCTCGCGGAGGGCACAGGGAGAGAGCTCACAAGATGCACGGTTAGAGAGAGCTTGTGGAGGGCACCGGCCAGAAGAGAGAACTCGCGAAGAGAATGGTAAGTTGTTGAAAATACTTCTCTGTATCTGCTTATTCTCTCTTCTATCCCTTTACCATTGTCAATAAGCTTCTCATTGTCAAGACACTATGTTGCATGCTTTCCCAGATCCAACACGTCATCAAAGCCTCCAAACACAACATTCTTTAGAATAGAACCAACATTAGAATGCTCTGGACTCCCAAATACAACTTTGAATTCCCTTAAAAGAAGGCAAACTCTTTGATAAGCAAGGTTTTTGTGTCTGAAGACACATGAATGGAACCAACAGTTTAATTTTTCTAATTTTTTCTTTAGTTTCATGTATGTTTAGCCCTTTTCCATGTAATTTCATGAGGTTGTATATGGAAGCACACATTGTTGTTGTTTTTGGATATGCATGTCCATTATTTATCCCCTTACCATATCCTAAAGTTTCCAAACTGGCACATGCCTGGAGAATACTTGCAAAGATGAATTGATGTGATTTCATACATGCTCGTTTGAATTTCACATAAGAGGTCCAGTTCTCCTCTCCAAAATTAGCCTAAGCATATCTTGTAAGCATTGCACTCCATAAGATCAAGTCATGTTTGGTTTCTCTTTTGAACACTTTGTGTGCATACTCTATGCTACTGCACTTAGCATACATGGTAACAAGGGCACTAGCTGCAGATATATTTGACTCAAATCCAGTTTTGATCACATGGACGTGAAGCTCTTTGCCCTATTCCAGAACACCAAGGTTTGCACAAGCCTGAAGAACACTGACAAACGTAAATATGTCCAATCTTATGCTTAGATGATGCATTTCAGAAAAGAGTTCAAGGGCTTGTAGATCAAGTGCATTCTGCACACATGCTACAATCATTGAATTCCACAATGTTGAGCTTACTGTGGCCATTTCATCAAACACTTTGCATGCATAATCTACAATCCCAGATTTTGCATACATTGTAACAAGAGCACACCCCACAGAAACATCTGATTGAAATCCAATTTTATCAATTGCAGGATGGTTTGAGAACTCAGTCATTTTTCAACAAACTTGAAAAGGTTTGTAATTGGAGATGCTTAACTGAAAACTCTATTTTGTAAATAATATTTAATCTTTTATTTTCCAGAAAATGCATATTATATTTGATGGTTGAGCAATTACAAATACATCAATAATCAAACATCATTGAGCCAAGATGTAACTATACCAACTACCCCTCCCTGCATAGGCAACAAGAGCCATCATGTCCACCTCTAAAATCTGCTTTCATTATCTGTGATCACTGATTATTATATAGCCAACTTCCAATATTATAAAGTGTTGGTTGTTCAATTTTCTCTTGTTGCTTATTACTGATGGAAGACAATATGGTCATTCTCCATGCCTATGCTTTATATGAAGCCCCTAACCAACCACTGATCTAGGTCTCTCCCAATCAACCTTGCCACTTTGTCACGCCTTCTTGATCCTAGAATCTATCCCCAGAAAACAACATAGAAGACACGAAATAATTTTTGAAATTTTAGTCTTTCAACTGCAGGATAGCCTCCCCTACCTTGCATCTTGTCAGTCAAATTCTAAGATTGTATGTCAATCAAAACTTGTTTAAATGCTGCAAACATTGCTTCATTGCAATATTATGCTATTGTATAATCATCTTTTGCATCAAGGTTATTTATATTCTCTAAGTTGCAAGGATTATTTCCCTAATGACTATCAAAGACTTTGGACCCCATTCATGCTGGATAAGGGAAACAACTTTTCCATCTACTATTAAACCTGTGATTGTATTGATCCCAACATAATCATGAAGGTATTTCAACTCAACTTTAAGAGCTTCATTATAGCCACATCATTTTTCTGCAGATAAACTCCATTGACATTTTGAGTCTGCATTGTCAATGGATTGTCCTTGATTTATAAATGCTTGGACTACACCTCTCCTAGGAACTCCCTAAACCTTGCTTTACTCATTGGCACCACCCTTGATAAAATAGGCCACCTGTGCTTTCTGCAAAGAAGATACTCTCACCATCATCACCAGTTTTTTTTAAAAGGGATAGTCCTTTTGTTTCTGGAACAGAGCGATTGCAGTTTTTGAATCAAATGGGGGAACTTGGTCTTGAAGCTCTGCTATGCATCTCTCAACATCATATAAGCAACAAAGCAATAACTATTATAACCCATGTCACTACATTGATTCCAGCTTATAAATATGCCTTTGAGGCATTTACTAAATAGCCAAAAACCAAGAATTCTTCAACATGAAATCCACAGGTACAAGTCCACTTCCAGTCATCATCTTTCCACCATCGAGTTTTTGTTAGTGCCCTGCTATCATGCAAAATGAATATTGTTTTTTTTCCATGCAGATGGTATTCCTAAAAAGCCTTGTATGGTATATACTTTGATTTGTTTCTCAACCTGCAGAAATATCAATGCTTTGTTCAACAACATATTCAGGGTAGCTCTGTTCGGCAACATATTTAGGGCAGCCCCTTGCTTTTCTAAAATATTTTTGTACTTTGGCAGCACTTTTTCTTAGTATATTTGTCAAGGCATGGCCTTTTACTGATGTGACTTCATTCATATAGAACACTTTGGTCTTGAGGACGTGGATAAAATCTATCTATCCATCTCTCTCACACACACATCCAGGTGCACACTCCTAAACACATGTGATGTATTGCAAGCTATTACCACAATGGCTTATCCTTGTGATGGGATTATATTTTAATTAATAAGTACTATACTCTTTGGTCACATATGCAGTGCCACCAAACAAACACAAGAAATATTGTACTCTTGCCACATGTTTGTTGAATAATCTCACATGTGTAGCAGTTGTGAGACAGACTGGGTTTATGAGGCAATACTTGCATCAAAAGCTTTACCAATATGCAATTTGATTTTGGGTGAAGTTGTGTGAAGTTGTTGTGCTAGCCAAAGGATACAAAGCAATTACAATATGTATCTTGATTTTATGTTTATAATTCTTTGGGTTCTATTGTAGATAACTAAGGCATAGGAATGCTGGAAAATGCAAGAGAATAAACTAGTTGGAATGCATATGTACTAGTGGGCATATTAAGAGTTAATATCTAGTAGAGTGCATATAGATATGCTTGAGCATATATGGTATTGCATCTTGATTAAAAGTGGTTTGTTGTTACATATGCAATGAGAATGGTGTGATGATTAAATGTGGTTGATGTGATTGCATAACTAGGAATGGTTGAGGACATGGTTGAAGATGTTGATGATGCAGCTACCTATGATAGTAAACCTCATCGGAAAGAATAAGGACGAGACAATGCTTGTCAATAGTTTGGATGAGGGATCATGTGATTTTGCATAAGTCACTAGTGGATTAGGTAACATCAAATATGTTGATGGAAACCTTATAGGTATGAAATTGGTCATGCCATTGTTGCATGAGCACTGAAAATAAATTGGATAACAATTCCTTCAACCATGCTTTGGTATCATAAGTTGATATGTTTATAATGTTTGAATACATTTATATGAATGATACCCAGGTGGGGTATGGTAAAGGTAAGAAATATTGGACATATAAAGAATGTTCAAAATCTATTAATGTGTTGATCATATGAAGAATGTCATGTCATTTCGTGTTGGTTATGCGGTAATCACCAAGGAAAGTTAGGACTTATGATCATGTTGTGAAATTGAATGGCATATAAGATAGCCACATGTGAGGCTATAATGTTGTTGGATTTAAGAAGGATATAGTTATACACAAGTATCCAATGGTATCCCCACTTGTATTAGTGTCCTAGACTATAACCTTTTTGCCAACATTGAAGTGCATTGAAAAAAATACTCCTGGTGTTGAGTTTTGGATAAAAATGAAGGTGTCTAGATGGTAGAAAAAACATTGGGGAGGTGGCTAGAAGATGTGTTTAGGCATCAACTAATTGAACCAACTCATAATGGTGAATTGCTTGACATGATAATGTTCTATTCTATGTAATGTAAGGATGCATCGCCTGAAAAACAAATTAATTAATTAATAGTGATAATAATAATAAAAAAATAATGACAATAATGTCAATAAACTTAGTGGGAGGAAGGTTGGTGGGAGGGAGGTACCTCGCAAAAGTCAGCAAAAACCAGTCTTGATTCCCCATACATCGTGCATTCGTTGCTTAGGGCAAGTTCAGATAGAAAAACTCAATTCGATAGAGGCAGAGGAGAAAACCACCCAGCAAGCACCACCCGCACCATTGGTCATTGTTTTGATTTACCGTGTTTAGCCCGAAGCAACACTGTGTATGATGGAGTATTCAAGTAGCCCCGCTTGATTGTGAGTTAAAGCATAGCGACCATACTTGGTAGTTGTAGATTTGAGTCGTTAGCCATGGATTGAGGGTTTATAGAGCCCGATGTTGGTTGTCCAAGTGGTGGTGGATTTATTTACAAAGGTTTGGCATAGCCATTAGCGTCGTAGCCATATCTGACAGAGGCAGAGCAATGGAGATATTCAAGGGAAGTAAATTGAATCCATGTGCTGGAAGTAAGACCAATAATTTTACCAATGGTAGATTAGACTGTGGACTCATAGTATTAATGAAATAAAACCATTAACTTTCATACAGACTAGTATTGAAAACCCTCAAAGGTGATGTTGGAAAAATTAATTGGGTCATTTGGTTACTTCTCTAGAAGGACTAGTACATTTGGGTCAAATAAGTCCTCTATTAACATCATCATCATTGTCATCATCATCGTCATTTTTCATCGTCATCATCGTCAATGTCATCTTCATTACCATTACAATCATATCTTCGTAAACCTATGACCTCTAAGGAGTAAACTCATGTTCTTAACCATTATGCCCTCAATATAATATATTAATTATATCATGTATTAATTATATTATTATATAAAATATAGTATATAAAAAAAAAACCAAACCAAACATATATTAAAAAAAAACATATATTAATTATATATATTATAAAAAAAAAAAAATAGCAAACAAAACCTAACCACTATTGAAAACCCTTGCCGCCCAAATTTGAAAACCCCAACTAAACAAAACCCCAACCACTATCAGTGTTGCACCCAAATTTCAGAACCCACATTAAAAAAAACTCAGCCAACCCCGATCGACAACAAGCTGAGACAGAGGAGATCACCCCACAAGAAAAAGAAGGAGCCCACATCTCTTGACCATCTCGCCACTCTGTAAACAGGGCCACTTCACCGAGGCTCTATGCGTTCTGGGTATCACAGGTAAACGTTTAGACTGCTCTATGTATATTTGTCTTCTGTAGGGATTTATTCAAAGAAATGCCCTACCAGAGGGTAAGGTGATCCATGCCCACATCGAGCAGAGCGGATTTACGGAGGCTGCAATACGAACAGTGGGCGCTGCAATACTAACGCTGCAATACTAACAGTGGTGGGGAAAAGGTTTTTCCTCCCCCCTTTTTGTCTCCACCTTTTTGTCTTATGATCCTTTTACCCAAGCTGCTAACCAGTCGATCTTCTGGATATTTCAAAAGTCTCATTTTCTTCCCTTACGGGGTTCTATTGGATACAGGTTCTCTCAGATGGCACAGTTTCACTTCCTTATTTGGTAGAGAAGATTGTGGAGGTGGCAACAAATGGCAGTAAACCAATTTTGATGGACAAAAAGTTAATTGAAGGTCCAAACGTTGGATTCCTCTATTTTTGGCATTCGGGTGATCATTTTGTGTGGGAAAGCTTTCAGTCTCCAACCGATACTCACCTGAAGATCTGACCGGGAGATCGATATCCACTGATAAGTAACGACTTAGGAAAACATGTTCCGGTGCCATCCATTATGTAGGCAAAGCCTTTACACGCTCTGTCATTCATGCACAAACTTTTACACTCTTTAAACGTGATCTGATTTTGATAGTAGCTTAGATCGTAGCCATAATAATCTGTATGTGGAAGATAAATAAGCTTTGTACTGGACACGCTCAGTTGTTTATTGCGCTGGCAACCTTGGAACCAATCGGTGGAATCGTTCCTGTGAAAACCAGGGGGGCAGATACAACTGAGCACGGGAGTGTATATGCAGAGACCGTTGATTCCACAGAAGCCATGAATGGAACATTGAAACTACCGAAGCCTTCCAACACCGCTTGGCGGCTGCTATTGTATGTGCTTCTGCCGTTCTGAAAGTTGTTGGGGTTAACAGGCCAGTATTTTCTCGATATACCTGATCCTCGTACGATAGTTGAAGAACGTTGTTGCTATGGAAATATAGAGGATAGTAGCCTCGGTTAAACGTGGACCTCCCTAATCTCGACATTAACTGCACTGCATTATTATTGAGGGGCTGGAGTGGAAGAAGAGTATTGGTTGGAGACTGAAAGCTTTCCCACAGAAAATGATTACCTGAAGAGCTGCTAATCAATGGGGCAAATTTTGGATTCCTCTATATTTCTCAATAATTGTTTTTTCTTGTGATAAATATAAACCTGTGCTTTGCTCATAATTATTTTTCTTAAGAGGTTATGGTTGCTTCCTTTCCTTTCTGATGAAGCAATGCTTTATCTTGACAATCCTATTCAGTGCTTCTTTATAGTGAAGCCAATCCAGAAGGGGCATACAGAAAGATATTCAAAGGGAAAAATCAGAGCGACCTGCCTGGGAAATTTATGATGAAACAGGTGATAAAACAATATTTTTTAAACGAGGTTAAGTCTTACATATTTGGAGCTGATTTAAAAGCTGGTTCGATTCTTTCTATGCACCTTTGATTTTTATCTAAGGGTTTGAATGTTTTGTTTCCCTTCAGTTTTGTCATTGTTGTTGACTTTGTCAGGGTAAATATTAGAATTGTTACTGAAATTATCCTAACTGCAGTGGTATATTCTTTTCTTATTCAGAATTGTTCTAATTATGGTTATATGAACTCATGAAGTCTCATGTTGAGTGTCAACTCTAAGTCATTGGTTTTGGTGGGAAGCAGGAAATTTTGTTAGTGTCTTGTTTACACTGTAACATTAACTATGAATATTTAAAATTCAGAGTTCAGTCTCACACTTTTTCTGCCCATTGCACACCTATTTTCCCTGTCTTGGCTTGAGGATAAAGATCTTTGTAAATACTGTCCAATTTGTGGTTACAAAAAATTTGAGATGTGAATGTAAAGCTGTTGGGATCAGTGCTTTTCTTACTATGTACCAAATGATTTCTGATATCAACATGTGCCAGGACCATGCGTTGAACAGTTCCTGTCTCCTTTCCAGAACTATGCTGAAATCCATTAGAAACGGTTGACATGCTCACCAATGAACGGAAATGATAGGTTTATATAGAATAAGTAAATAAGCAATATTGCTCTTAGGAGAATGTGGTGGTCAGAATAATTTATTATTAAATTTAAGTACGTATTACTAATTTTTTTTTGAAATGATGCTTATATTATACATCAAAAAATCTGTTACATCAGCATAATTCATTATGATGTTTCATTATGATTTAGAAAATAAATATGATGTTTTATTTTAATGTGAGATCTGGACCTCGTGTCTTTTCTAGAACGCCTGGACTTGGTCTTTAGCTGTGGCTCACAACTTTGACAGAACTTTTTTTTAAATAGTAATTAAACATAATTGGCGCCTGGACTTGGTCTTTAGCTGTGGCTCACAACTTTTTTTTAAATAGTAATTAAACATAATTGGGACTTATTAAAGTATAGAGTCACCAACTTGATACGATACTATATTCCCATTAAGCAATCCTCCAATGGATTTGACCAAGGAATATGCCTTCCAACTTTGGAAGTATCCAATTCCAAATGATCTTGGCTGCCTTACACTCCCAAAATAGATGTTTGATAAATTCCCAAATTTGACAGTGTGGAGATATGGAGGCTCAAGTGTATGTAATCTCTAGCTTCTAATATGCTTGGTGTTATGGAGGAAGTCATGTAAACATTGGTTTGGTGGCTTTTGGAAATATTGCTACTTACATACTATACTATTAATTTAAGTAGGGAAAGAATGGACTTAGATGAAGGAAAGATAAAACTTTGTCCAAAATATTGAATGCCTTATGCAATGAGTAATAGCATCATAACAATCTTTCAATATATGTCTACTTAAACTCATCTAAGCAAGGTCCCCAAAACCTTTACATATATGGTATAATGGGTTCAACAAGCCAGTCGATGCTTGCCTTAATCTAAATCTACACGCGGCATTGATTATCCAATAGAGTACTGCAAAATTTCCCATTGTCATGATCTTGTACCCATTTGAAATGCAAGCTCTACATTAACTTGATTGAATGAGAATCTTAATTGCAAATAATTATAGAAGAAACCTCATTTTTTGACAATCTATGATATATAACAAGGCCTACTTCCTATAATGGCCTACATTATTTTGTTAGAATGGAGACTAATACATGGACTTCAATGTTTGATTCTATGAACAGATAATGCATGTAATGGTTACATTATCTTGCTAGAATGGATATTAATATGTAGACATCAATGTTTGATTCTATGAAAAGATAATAAATAATAATAAACTCCAAAAACCTTAACCTTTAGGCCAACCCCTTATAGTACGATAAGTTTCCCATATAGTTGACAATGTACTAAAAATTCCCACTTATGAAGGTCACTTTCCTAAATTATGCTTAATTCTTTAAGTGATTTATGAGTTTTTATCATTTAGTATTAAAAGAAAGTATGCTTCAAACATTCTAGTAGATAAATAAAGTAAAACCTTCATTAATATTAGCATGATTGATGAATATATTGGTTAAATTTGGTATTTACCTTAACATTCACTGCACTCTCAATTGAGAGTGACTTCAATTACATCTCTATTACAAATATGGTCACTAATAGATGTCGTTGAACTACCTACCTACCCTCATTCTAACCATCCACACATTTTTCTGGGATGGACCTATAGAACTCTTGCTCAACTTGTTTTCATGATAAAAAACGAAAGACAATACATTCAATTTATCATATGTGAATAAAAGTTAGTACAAGGTTTGGTGTTCATAGGTATTTGTTACTATGTTTTCTGAATTGCAAAACATAAGCTCCAACTCTTTTCTAGCAACTTCTTTCACAAATGATCTTGTATATGTATGTGTTTTATTTTCCTAGGAAATCTCACATTATTTGTGAGAGAAATAAAACTCTAAATGTCACTTCATAACATCATAGGATATGTTGGTTTTTCTCCAACATTAGATAGCAACCTATTCGATCTAATTAATTTTTCCTTTCTTTTGCAACCGAGATTAGTATCTTTAATGCTTCACAAAGCTGCAATAAAATTTCTCTTGTGACACAATGATAGAAATTTATTGTCAAAAGTAAACAACTATGCTTCTGTGGTAAAAAATCAACATTAAAAGTTCTCTTGTTACACCATGACACAACTTTATTTCCAAAAGTAAAGCAATAACATCTAGCGGACTTCCTTTTTGGTCAACATTACCTTCACATTCAAACATTGTAAAATTGTAAAAGTTGTTGAAGATCTTCACTACAAGTGCACACACTAAATATAATGCCAAAATTAAGTGCTCTATTTAGATATTGCAAAATTAGTTTAGTTGCTTTCCATACATGCATGGGTTATTTATTAGCTACAACTTTGATTAATAAAACAATTGTTTGTAATTAATAAGTCAATAATGTAATGTGATCTTAATCAATGGATTTTAGCATGTTGATATGTAGAAAATAGATATTAGGATTGGCATGAGACACCACATTAAGAAACGCCAAGACAATCAATATAGGCATGTGCCCATGTTACCCAAATATTCAATATATTATAAATGAATGAAACAAGTTCAAAAGATAATAGAATGCAGTTGAGAGATATTCATCTAGTGAATATCCCACTGGAAACTATCGGCAAGTGAAAGCACAATCAAAATGGTGTTCATCTTGGCAATAGGAGAAAAATTATCTCGAGTGACCAATCAAGATTTATGCTTATCAATACTACCATTCACATAGAATTTCATTTTATAGACCYATTTATATCCAACAATATTCTYCCCTAATGGAAGAGATACCAACTCCCATATCTCATTTTTCATCAAGGACATATATTCTTATGTTATAACATTCTCCCATGCTTTCCATGAGCTTATTCATAGTTATAAGGATCATAAATCGTCACGGGTATCAACACAGTGAAAAGTTTTATTTTTTCTTATGCCATGAGTCTTTTTAGAGTGTTCAAGACATCATCGACATTAGATCTTGTTTCTTCAATGATTTTTGTAGCCCACTTAGGACAACAAGTTTCTCCAACAAAAAGTAAGCCTTGGAGGTTGACATTTAGTCTGTTGACTATATGAAGCCTTGCAGTTTGACATTTTGCCAGCTCTAACATTTTTATTCATTCATGGATCAGAAAGATCTTATCGGGGAGGCTTCATGCAGGATATGCCAGGAGAGTTTCAGCACCTCAAAAAATGGTCAGTGAAGTTTTTTGTGTTTTCCTAAGGTTATTTTTATGTAGTATTATTTTTCACAAGTGACTTTTCTACTTTTGAGCCCTTACTAAACATAATATCTTCTCTTGGATTAATTGGAATTGACAGTATTGAGTGAGCCCATTGATGTGTAAGCTTTCTGAACCATATATTTTAGTGTTTGGGTTTTGGCACATGCCTTTTTTTAGTAGTGTAGTTAGATCAACTGAATAGTTGATATTTATAGAGGTTTGAATTATTAAACAAAGGTAGTCCTTATTGAATTGGAGGAGAGGGATTTAATATGCAATGGAGTAATAAATAGCTCTATGGATGACTTAGCCATTTGTATTTCTGAAAATGTTCGCAGGTATTTAGAATGGATTGATGAATGTGAGCGTGTAAATAATTTTGGCTAAATGGACGCATTTGCAAACTTAGATAACATATCGCGTATATCTTGAATATATTAATTCGATATATGGATGTTTCTTTTCCTGAGATTCTATCTGAAATCTGTGAGAGCATCTACAGTTTGGATGTGCACCTTCCTCATAATGTGCAATACAGGAAGCCATTTGAACAAATTCACAATATTTTTCTTTGACCTGTCATGTTCTTGGATCATGTTTGAAAAAGGACTGATGTTCGGTCACTTAATATATCTACTACACGGATTAACTGTGTATATGACAGTTAACATTGGTTGTTATTTGAAACTAGATGGATTAGTTGTGTATATAACAGTAACATTGGTTGTTATTTGAAACTAAACTTGGAATATATATGTGTTGTATATCTGTAGGCCAAATATGCTATAGTTGTTGAAGTATTTAAATATGTCTTTTTTTGCCCCTTGTTCTAACTGAGTATTGGGATATTGAATTTTACATGGTTTGACATTTTCAAATGTCTTGGCATGAGAGATTATGAGCTTTATATCTGGAATCCAAATATGTTATTGTTGTTTCGAATTGCTACAATTTGCATTCTATAAATTTGTTCTTCTACTCAATGTATATATATAGAACACTTGCATGCTATGTGTGAAGTTGTTGTGCTAGCCAAAGGATACAAAGAAATACCTGCAATGACTTCAAGTTGTACATTATTGATGATATAATTTTCTTCTAAATGTCAAACAAATTGTCAGAGGTTTCAATGAAGGCTCCGAAATTTCTGTTGCTCAACTATCTCATTGGTATATATGATCTTGTATTGGATGGCACTTGTTTCGACGTACCCAAGAAAGTACAGTATTATTTTGATCCTATCTAAAAACATGGACTTACTCTCTAGTATATTTTTGCAGTCTTATTACACATGATTGCACTTGAGCTTTTGGAATTTAGCTCAACAATTGTGAGTTCATGTGATAGTACACCCGAGACATATCCTAGCGATCCTAAACCTCATTAGACAAGACCCCCTTTACCATTGGAATTTGGTCCTCCTCCTCAATCAACCTTGCCTAAGACCGATGATATAGATTTAAATATTGATATGGCTAGTATCTTAGAAAAGGTTAATGTACCTATCCCTCTTAGTATTGATATTGTATTTTTTTTTTAAATACCTACAACACAGTCGTTATTGCAACATATTGGAGTGTCACTCCCATAGAAACCACGTCGGAGAGGATACCTCTTAACGATTCTCTTGCCACGTTCTAAACGTCTCTCTTGCCACCTTCAAGACATCGGTCTTGCCACGTTCAAGACATCGCTCTTGCCAAGTTCAAGACGTCTCTCTTGCCACATTCAAGACGCCAGTCTTGCCACGTTCCAAACGTCTCTCTTGCCACATTCAAGACGTCGGTATTTCCATGTTCAAGACATCGGTATTTCCACGTTCAAGACGTTGGTCTTGCCACCTCCAAGACGTCGCAATAACGACGAAGTCTATGTCGTTGGAAAAGAGATGTCATGTGAAACGACGTTTGAGGGGGTTCGTTGTTTTTCGTTCTCCCAACAATATAAAGTGGCAATTGCTTCGAACGCGCCATCGGAATTTGACCCAAATGTACTAGTGTCAGGAATAAAGTGCCTCCACTTCACTTTAACCTGAGCGATGGCTCAGTTCCGCAACATAATTTCCTTCCTGTTGAGAATACATAACGACTCTACCTGAAACTCGCCTTCGGGTTCCACCTGAGTCACATTTCAATTTACAACATGAGTTATGTTGATGCAGGAGCATCGTCAACAAAGCCACATGGGATGACATCACAACGCCTAGCGCACCTTTTGAGTAAAATTTTAAATTTTGAAAGATGGCATATCTCAGAGAACTTTTGAGTAAATGATGGATCAGAGAAGTTTTAAATGATCGAAGGTTGAACAATTGCGTCAAACCAAGAGAGATCATATCATCCTTGAGTTGTTTGATTTTGGTGTGGATCTGATGATTCGCCTTAAATTATTTGTCTCGGACGTTTATTATAATAGGACTAAGTAGTTGTAAGCTTTGATTTTCGATCAGATAGGTAGTTGGAGGGTACCCTAGAGGACCTCTTGTATAAGTAGATGCATTGTATGTCTGAATAAGGCTGTTGCAGAATAGTAGGAGATAGTTGTTACTGAATGTAAGTTGTTTTTATCAAATCTATATCCATTTACACTCGAATAAATATAACAGAGGGATATTGACCCAACGCATGGTGTTGCTACTATTTACAATTTCCCTGTTATTTTCTATTTTCATGAATGAATGAGTTATGTTATTGAGTATATGAAACTGTGAAGTATTTGGATAAGTTTCAATTGTTACTCTTCATTGAGTTCATGCAAGGTGTGCATACAGTCCGCAAGGAGTGCGTTGACAGAGTCTGTTTCAACTCAGATACTCAAAAGAGATACCATGAAACTTCCATTTGCAAGGAGTGCAAAGAGACTGCTGCAAGGTGTGCACATTCGCCCGCAAGAAGCTAAGTCTTGTGTAAGAATCCATTGCAAGGAGTGTACATATTCGAAGTTCAACTAAGTGTCGAAGTATCCCTCTGAGGAGTCAAAGGGTTCAAGAAACAAATCTCAAGAGAGATAGTGGGGAGAAATATTCAAAGGGAGTGAAGCCCTGAATGTTTCACGAGTCATCGGTCAAGATTTGTCCAGGAGTGAGCGAGACCATTCTAGATTGTTGGACCTGGGCAAAGTGCATGAGATTTAAGTCTTTGTGCGCACACAAGAGTGAGGATTCGTCGAAGTTTTGAAGAGGTTAGGGACCGTCCATCATCCAGAGGGACAGGTGGGGTAAGACCTGCAACTTCGGGGAAAACACTCTGGGACAAAACGGGTGTGCAAGAGTTGAAAATCCCAAAGCCCGAAGAGCTGAAGCGATTTGTAGCCATTGATCTGTGGGGGACACATGTTGATAGATCATCAACTTCAGGTAAAAGTACTCCAGGAGAAGGTGAGTGTGGAGGATTTGATACTCCCGAAGCTTGAATAACCGAAGTGAATCGTAGCCATCAAATCCAGAAGGACATGCGACAGAGATCCGTGAACTTCGGGTGAAAGCACTGTGGGAGAAGGTGAAGGCAGAGAGTTTGAAACTCCCAAAGCTCGAATAACTGAAGTGGTTTGTGGTCGTCGATTTGTGAGAGGTATGTGTCGACAGATCGTGAACTCTAGGAGAAACCACTCTGGGAGAAAGCGAAGACAGAGAGGTTGAAACTCACGAAGGTCGAAGTCCCGAAGCTAACCAGAGCCGTTGATTTGGGTGGACGCATGGAATTTGATCCAGAACTTCGAGTACGAAGTACCTCGAGGAAAAACAGAGGTTGGAACTGTTAGAAAACTGAGAGGGGGGGTGAATCAGTTGTTACTGTGCTTAAACAATTATAACCATTTTAAACTCATTACAAAACACTCAATGATGATCATAATAATGCAGGGAAGTACACAATAGAGTATTCAACATCAATCACACACATGAAGAACACAGAGACAGATATTCCTGAGGAAACCCATAAAGGGAGAAAACCTCTTCTTCTTGATATGATAAGTAGTCTTTATTTTTTGTACATTNTGTGAGGCTACCACCTCTATTTTACAAGCTGCAACTTGCTGAGAGAACCAACTCTTTGGTTTCTCTAGCACCCACTAGAAGGAAGCACCAACTCCCTGATTGTTACATCACCAACTAAATGGAAGCACCAACTTCCAGTCACACAGGCACCAACCTGCATAACAGAGAACAATAGTTCTCCCGTGCACCACCCTACCTCCACGGTTTTTCTGGCTGCAACCAGATGGAAGCTACAACTCCCTATGTTCAAGCACCCACTTAAAACTTTAAGGAAAATAGTCCTCCCTAGCACCACCCTACCACCCTGAAATATAAATCTTTTCTTGCTGGAATCTATTACAGTGATACATTATTTATCAATAGATTACCAGTCTCGTCACTGTTTTGCTCTGCTTTGCCTGCATCAGTGTTCTCCTCCACGCATACCAGCCTCTTTGTTCATATTTTCTTCTGCATTTCATACTCTGTTGCGTTCCTTCATTCTATGCATTGCACCTCTTATATACTCTTCTGGTCCTCTGCACAACCACCTTATTCTCGCATGCAGAAACTGTCACAGAGCACTGCCTCTCTTCTCTGTTCTGCATGTTATTCACATGCCGAGTCCTCTGCCATATCATCCTGGAAACTCTTTGTATTCTCTATTGGTTATGCTCAGTCTGTTCACCATGCCTGGTCATTCATCCTAAGATTCTTTTGGCATCACTGGCAGTAACAGTCTTCGACACTTTTCAATCTGTCGATTGTCTCTTCATTCCACTAATAGTTACCTCGAGTCTCTTCATCTTCTCTGGTGATCACCCTAAAGCCTCTTCGAATTATCTAGCATAAACAATCAATGGTTTCTGGTAGTTACCCAGAGAACCTCCACGCGCTCATGCCTTTGGTGCCTTTTCCCTTCCTGAGAAAACTTCATAGTGGGCGCTAGATTTTATGGCTAAGCCCCTTCCTTTCACGTGACCACGAGCTGCGATCAGACGCCTATCCAAAAGGGCGCTTCGTGACTTTCCGCATCGTATATTCATATGTGAGTTGCCTCGAATTTCCCAACTCGCAAAACTCCGAGGTTGACCCTAGAAACGCTAGCTCCTTGCTCTATTCTCTCTCCATATGACCATCGGTTGTGACCACTCACTAATCAAAAGGGCATTTCGCGATCTCAGAGATCTCCGATGTGGAGCCTAGCGACATGCTATCTCCTCCCTTAGTCTTTCGATGATGTTGGAGCATAGAGCACCTCCCTTCTTTTGAGTCCCAAACTTGCGCTCTGTCAGACCAACAGTCCAAATCTCTCTGTGATCCAATGGTCGAGATCACTTCTTCACACTTTGGGACTTTGTGAATTCTTGTCTTGTGCATTCATTCCTTCCTCTAGATTTCACAATTTGTGAATCAATGAAGCGTTGATCTCTCGCCACATGTCCTTGCTGACGTGGTCTGTCACTTGTCCTTGCTGACATGGATCTCCCCACGTGGCACATGTTCTTCTCCTAGTTCTGATGACCCATATTAATCCTTGATCCAACGGTCGAGATCTCCTCTTCGCGAACTCGGACTTTGTGAGTTCCTGCAACTCTGCCTTTGACTTTCTCGATTTGTGAGTCAGCGAAATGTTGATCTCCCACCATGTGTCCTCTGGATCCAATGGCTTAGATCTCATCGCGACTTCGCATTTCACGGAGTTGGAAGACTACTCACCTCCCTTCTCCCGACTCCCGATTTTTTGAAACCCGCTCTAGATCGACAGCCTACAACCTTCTGTGATCCAATGGTTGTGATGAAATCACGAACTCAGACTTCACAAATTCTCTCTTCTCCTGTCTGTGATTTCCCGATCTGCGAGTCAGCAAAATGTTGATCTCTCTCCACGTGTCCTCTCTCGATGGACGATCAGAATTTACCGTGCAATCTTGGAAGAATTTATAAGTGTCAAAGGCCTCGACCTTTGATCCTTCTGTGAGTCCTGATGACTTTGGGTCTCATTGTTGTTGTCATTCTTTCCTGTTGTTCTTGTCATCAATGACAAGCACACTCTACCTGTAAACATGCCAACAATCTCCCCCTTTGGCATTGATGGAAACCCTGAAAGACTGCACTGTTCTACTTATACCTCCAACTGTAGCATCCAGACCACACCTTTTCTCCCCCTTTGACATCAATGTCAAAGAAAACATGCTCCCCCTGAGTTGTTCCATTACTTTTCGGAGGTATCAGACATTCAACCAACACATACTCCCCCTGACAGGATGGACTATTTTAACTTGTCAACAGGGCCACACCCAACTTCTCGCGTAGATACTCAAACTGAGCTTTTGCAAGCGGTTTAGTGAAGATATTAGCAATCTGATATTTGGATGGAATATAATGCAATGAAAACATAGAGTTGGTTACATGTTTCCTCAAGAAGTGATACTTGATAGGTATATGCTTGTTCTTGCAGTGAAAGACAGGATTCTTTGACACAATAATTGCACTGGTATTATCACAATGAATTGGGATCGGTGCAGTATATTTTACCTCCAAGTCTGCAAGTGTCTGAATCATCCACATAACTTGGGTACAACAAGTGGCAGCTGCTATGTATTTAGCTTCTGTAGTTGATAAGGAAATGGAACCTTGCGTCTTGCTCAACCATGCTACAAGGGAATATCCTAAGAAGAATGCACCTCCACTCATGTTTTTCCTTTCATCCACGCAGTTAACCCAATCAGCATATGAATAGAATGATAGTTGAAAATTATGATTCCTAGGATACCATAGGCCATAGTTCATTGTCCCTTTCAAGTATCTGAATATTCTTTTGACAGCTAACAAATGACTCTGTTTAGGTGCAGACTGATACCTTCCTACCATTCCAACAACATGCATTATGTTTGGACGGGATGTTGCGATGTACAATAGGCTGCCTATCATAGACCTATATGAACTCTGATCAATATCAGGTGAGTCATCATCCTTGCTTAACTTACATCTAGTGACCATAGGTGTGCTCATAGGTGTAGAATCTTCCATTTGAAACCTTTTCAACATTTCTCTTAGACATTTTTCTTGAGAAAGAAATATTCCTGTAGACCTCTGAGTAATTTGCAGACCAAGTAAAAATGGCAGTTCCTCTATCATAGACATTTCAAATTCAGATTGCATGGCAGAAGCATGAAGCATTATTACTACCGAAGATGATGTCATCTACATAGACAAACACAATCAACAAATCATTACCCTTTGTTTTGATATATAGATTGTTGTCAATTGTTCCTCTCTTGAACCCTTTGTTTTGAAGATATGTATCCAGTCTGTAATACCAGGCACAAGGAGCTTGTTTCAACCCATATAAAGGTTTCTTCAGCTTGCAGACAAAGTCAGAGTTATCTGATAGTTGGAAACCCTCTGGTTGTTCCATATAGAGTTCTTATTTTAGATCTCTATTTAGAAAAGTTGACTTGACATCCATTTGATAGAATTTAATTTGTTTATGACAAGCATAGGAAAGAAACATTCTAATAGCTTCTAATCTTGCGACGGGCGCAAATGTTTCATCAAAATCCAATCCTTCTATTTGAGCATATCCTTTGCAAACCAATCTAGCCTTATTTCTTACAATATTTCCTTTCTCATTCATCTTATTTTTGTAGACCCATTTTGATCCTATTACATTTTTATCTGCTGGCCTAGGAACGAGTTCCCAAGTGTCATTCTTTTCAATCTAGTCCAGTTCCTCATTCATTGATTTTAACCAATTTACATCTTTACTGGCTTCATTAAAGTTCTTGGGTTCCACCATGGATATGAAGGCTATATGTGATTTCTAGGTGTATTTGATTATCCTTCTCTTGGTTTGTACACCTTTGTCTTTCTCACCAATTATCTAACTTGCAGGATGATTCTTTTGAGTAATTCTGGAGGAAGGATTTGATGTTGTCTACTGATTTGAGTCTGCCTGAGTATTTGTATCTTCATCTGACTCAGAGTCTTCTTTTTCTGATTCTTGGACCTGTTCATCTTCATCTTCAGTTGTGTCCTCTGTAGCAGACTCAATATTGCCCACCTCTCTTACTGGGACTCCTTCATCAACCTTTAAATCAATGCAATCAACTAATTTATGCAATATTTTATGAAATCATATATATCCTTTACTATTGGTAGCATATCCTAAGAAGATGCCTTCATCAGCCCTGTCATCATACTTTCCAAGGTTTTCATTATTATTCTTTATGTAGCACTTACTCCCAAAGACTTTGAAGTGTTTGATTGAAGCAACCCTTCCATACTACAGTTCATAAGGTGTCTTGTCACTGTGTGGTCTGAGGTGGGCTTTGTTAAGAACATGGACTGTTGTGTGTATTGCTTCTACCCAGTAGGTTTGACCAATGTTCTTCTCATTCATCATTGACCTGCCCATTTGCTGAACTGTTTTGTTTTGCCCCTCAACTACTCCATTTTGTTGTGGAGTTCTTGGTATGGTCTATTCTCTCTTGATCCCATTTTTATCACAGAATTCCTTGAAATCACTTGACATAAATTCTCCTCCTATGTTAGATCTTACAACCTTTAATTTGTTGCTGGTTTGATTCGAAGTTAAAGCCTTAAATATTTTGAATTTCTCAAATGCTTCAAATTTTTTTTTGAGAAAAGCAACCCAAGTGAGTCTGGAGTAATCATCAATGATCAGCATGAAGTAGTTTTCCCTCCATGTGCCTTCTTGTCTTGATGGTCCACATAAATCCATATGAACTAATTGGAGTGGTTTCTCTATTGAAGTAGAGCTCTTGGATTTAAACTGTCTTGGTTAGCTTTCCTACTTGGTAGGGTTAACACACAGAATCTTGTGGCTTTGATATTCTTGGAATATATTTTACTGCCTCAAGATTTTTGAGCTTGATTAAGTGATCAAAGTTTAGATGTCCAAGCCCCCGGGGGGCAGCTCAATTGGCAAGTGCCGTGATATAGCGTGTTATGTACGATGAGGTTCCAAGTTCAAATCCCCCCGACTTACCCGTGCCTACNCAGCATAAAAAAAAAAAAAAAGTTTAGATGTCCAAGTCTCCTATGCCATAACCAATTTTCATCATGTTTGCTTAGATGACACTCTCCTCTATCTTCTTTCATCACATATACCTTATTATATGTCCTTATGCCTTTAGCCACCACTTGTCCTGAGTTTACAGACTTTATCTTGCAATCCTTGGAAATGAACACCGCTTCACATCCTATGTCACACATTTGACTTAAATTGAGAAAATTATGTTTCAGCCCATCTACAAGCAGAACATCCTAGGCTTTTCCTTTGCCATTACTTAAACTCACCATCCCTTTACCCTTGATTTTACCTGGAGGGTCATTTCCAAAGGTTACATTTCTTGATTTGCTTTCACTTAGAGACATAAACTTACTTTCGTCTCCCGTCATATGTTTGGAGCATCCACTGTCAATATACTAGGGGCTCTTTTGTCTTTGAGATGAAAACACTAATCCACACTTGTCATTTTGTTTGTTCTTCCAAACCTTGACATTTTCAGCAGAGGGATTCAAATCTGGCTCATAGTTCCTTAAGCGACAATCTGCAACTTTATGTCCATAATTATGGCAGGTGTGACATTCTGGTTCATTGAATAAAGGATCATAACGATTGTTATGCTTAACCTGTGTCTTTTTCCCAACCATCACATGATTTGCAGTTTGTGGTTGTTTGTTACTTGGCTGTCTCATTCTTTGTTGAGGAAAATATCTATTCCTTGAGTGTTTTGATTACTCATATCTAAATCTTAAAGAATAGTTTACAGCTTTGTGACCAAAGTTAGAACAGAAAAAACAATATCCATAGAAAAATCCTTTGTACCTGGAAAATGGTGGTCTTCTTTGAGCAGGTCGATTTCTTCCATGTTGATGATTTCTTTAAGCAGAGGGTGTATTATTTCTTTGTTCTACAGATTTGGTTGTGGTACTTTTTCTTTCACTCTTCCTTGGCGGCTGATTATCTTCCTTTGTTTCTCCATTTTTTTGTTGTCAATGAATGTAGATTTGGCAAACTTAATGGATTCTTTGTTGCTTGGCTGACCACTACTTGATCCTTCTTCATAACCCAAACCAGTTTTCCAATTTGGATTCCTTTGCTGATTCAGAATGATGGCTAATCCTTCTGAGGCTTTAATGCTTGGAATATTTTGGAGATACAATGCTTTAAACTTCTCCATCTCTTTTCTGGTTTTTACTACCTCTTCTTCCAAGGCTTCACATCTTGCTTTCTTCTCTAATAATTGTTGTTTCAGAATATCCTCTGTTTTCTTTGCCTCTTCTAATTCTACTTTTAGCAGGGCAAAGTCTTCAACGGGTTTTTTCCTGTCTTTCTCGAACTGTATCAACAACTATTTTTGCCTTTTCTTCTTAAATCTAAGTCTGTCAATTTCTTTTAGGGCACTGATCGGTTCTCCTTCCAATTCAACCACAACTTCTTCTTCATTAGCATCACTTCCTGTGCTTTCATTATTATAATCCTCTTTGGCCATAAGCATAAAGTCATTAACCTTATCCTCACAATCAGAATCATTATCTGTGTCTCCTGAAGAGTCATCATTGTTTACACATAAACTTTTCTTTTTACCAAATCTCTTAGATTTATACTTCTCTTCACCTTTAGCGTTCTAGTCCTTCTTCTTGTGTGGACATTTAGATGCAAAGAGACCTATCTTTCCACAATTAAAACATTTAAAGGGCAACTTGCCTAATCCTTTCTTTAGTCTTCGCACAAATTTTGCTTCAATTTCATCATGCTCAGAATCCTCATTCTTATCTGCTTTGAAGTGGATTTATCTTTACCTCTCCTCATTTCATATGCAAACAACGTTCCTAAAATTTGATCAAAAGGAAGATATTTTAGATCATTAAGTTCTTCTATAGCATAGACCTTTGGGTTGAACCTGTCTGACAGAGATCTCAAGATTTTCTAAACTAACGAGGCTTCCTCAATTTTTTCACCAAGTCCTTTCATTGCATTTACTAGTTCTTCAACTCTCAGAAAGTACTTCCG
>JASDQU010738913.1:209099-231004 GCA_032191745.1 Picea mariana
TCAAAGAAATTCCCTACCAGAGGGTAAGGTGATCCATGCCCACATCGAGCAGAGCGGATTTACGGAGGCTGCAATACGAACAGTGGGCGCTGCAATACTAACAGTAGTGGGGAAAAGGTTTTTCGTCCCCCCTTCTTGTCTCCACCTTTTTGTCTTATGATCCTTTCACCCAAGCTAACCAGTCGATCTTCTGTATATTTCAAAAGTCTCATTTTCTTCCCTTACGGTGTTCTATTGGATATAGGTTCTCTCAGATGGCACAATTTCGCTTCCTTATTTGGTAGAGAAGATTGTGGAGGTGGCAACAAATGGCAGTAAACCAATTGAGAGTGACTTCAATTACATCCCTATTACAAATATGGTCACTAATAGATGTCATTGAACTACCTACCTACCCTCATTCTAACCATCCACACATTTTTCTGGGATGGACCTATAGAACTCTTGCTCAGCTTGTTTTCATAACAAAAAACCAAAGACAATACATTCAATTTATCATATGTGACTAAAATTTAGTACAAGGTTTGGCGTTCATAGGTATTTGTTATTATGTTTTCTGAATTGCAAAACATAAGCTCCAACTCTTTTCTAGCAACTTCTTTCACAAATGATATTGTATATGTATGTGTTTTATTTTCCTAGGAAATATCACATTATTTGTGAGAGAAATAAAACTCTAAATGTCACTTCATAACATCATAAGATATGTTCGTTTTTCTCCAACATTTGATAGCAGCCTATTCAATCTAATTAATTTTTCCTTTCTTTTGCAACCGAGACTAGTATCTTCAATGCTTCACAAAGCTGCAATACAATTTCTCTTGTGGCACAATGATAGAAATTTATTGTCAAAAGTAAACAACTATGCTTCTGTGGTAAAAAATCAACATTAAAAGTTCTCTTGTTACACCATGACACAACTTTATTTCCAAAAGTAAAGCAATAACATCTAGCGGACTTCCTTTTTGGTCAACATTAACTTCACAATCAAACATTGTAAAATTGTAGAAGTTGTTGAAGATCTTCACTACAAGTGCACACACTAAATATAATGCCAAAATTAAGTGTTCTATTTAGATATTGCAAAATTAGTTTAGTTGCTTTCCAGACATGCATGGGTTATTTATTAGCTGCAACTTTGATTAATAAAACAATTGTTTGTAATTAATAAGTTAATAATGTAATGTGATCTTAATCAATGGATTTTAGCATGTTGATATGTAGAAAATAGATATTAGGATTGGCATGAGACACCACATTAAGAAACGCCAAGACAATCAATATAGGCATGTGCCCATGTTACCCAAATATTCAATATATTATAAATGAATGAAACAAGTTCACAAGATAATAGAATGCAGTTGAGAGATATTCATCTAGTGAATATCCCACTGGAAAATATCGGCAAGTGAAAGCACAATCAAAATGGTGTTCATCTTGGCAATAGGAGAAAAATTATCTCGAGTGACCAATCAAGATTTATGCTTATCAATACTACCATTCACATAGAATTTCATTTTATAGACCTATTTATATCCAACAATATTCTTCCCTAATGGAAGAGATACCAACTCCCATATCTCATTTTTCATCAAGGACATATATTCTTATGTTATAACATTCTCCCATGCTTTCCATGAGCTTATTCATAGTTATAAGGATCATAAATCGTCACGGGTATCAACACAGTGAAAAGTTTTATTTTTGCTTATGCCATGAGTCTTTTTAGAGTGTTCAAGACATCATCGACATTAGATCTTGTTTCTTCAATGATTTTTGTAGCCCACTTAGGACAACAAGTTTCTCCAACAAAAAGTAAGCCTTGGAGATTGACATTTAGTCTGTTGACTATATGAAGCCTTACAGTTTGACATTTTGCCAGCTCTAACATTTTTATTCATTCAGGGATCAGAAAGATCTTATCGGGGAGGCTTCATGAAGGATATGCCAGGAGAGTTTCAGCACCTCAATAAATGGTCAGTGAAGTTTTTTGTGTTTTCCTAAGGTTATTTTTATGTAGTATTATTTTTCACAAGTGACTTTTCTACTTTTGAGCCCTTACTAAACATAATATCTTCTCTTGGATTAATTGGAATTAATAGTATTGAGCGAGCCCATTGATGTGTAAGCTTTCTGAACCATATATTTTAGTGTTTGGGTTTTGGCACATGCCTTTTTTTAGTAGTGTAGTTAGATAAGCTGAATAGTTGATATTTATAGAGGTTTAAATTATTGAACAAAGGTAGTCCTTATTGAATTGGAGGAGAGGAATTTAATATGCAATGGAGTAATAAATAGCTCTATGGATGACTTAGCCATTTGTATTTCTGAAAATGTTTGTTGGTATTCCTAATGGATTGATGAATGTGAGCGTGTAAATAATTTTGGCTAAATGGACGCATTTGCAGACTTAGATAACATATCGCGTATATCTTGAATATAGTAATTCGATATATGGATGTTTATTTTCCTGAGATTCTATCTGAAATGTGTGAGATCATCTACAGTTTGGATGTGGACCTTCCTCATAATGTGCAATTTAGGAAGCCATTTGAACAAATTCACAATATTTTGCTTTGGCCTGTCATGTTCTTGGATCATGTTTGAAAAATGACTGATGTTCGATCACTTAATATATCTACTACACGGATTAACTGTGTATATGACAGTTAACATTGGTTGTTATTTGAAACTAGATGGATTAGTTGTGTATATAATAGTAACATTGGTTGTTATTTGAAACTAAACTTGGAATATATATGTGTTGTATATCTGTAGGCCAAATATGCTATAGTTGTTGAAGTATTTAAATTTGTCTTTTTTCTCCCCTTGCTCTGACTGAGTATTGGGATATTGAATTTTACATGGTTTGACATTTTCAAATGTCTTGGCATGAGAGATTATGAGCTTTATATATGGAGTCCAAATATGTTATGGTTGTTTCGAATTGCTGCAATTTGCATTCTATGAATTTGCTCTTCTACTCAATGCATATATATAGAACACTTGCATGCTATGTGTGAAGTTGTTGTGCTAGCCAAAGGATACAAAGCAATACCTACAATGACTTCAAGTTGTACATTATTGATGATATAATTTTCTTCTAAATGTCAAACAAATTGTCAGAGGTTTCAATGAAGGCTCTGGAATTTCTGTTGCTCAACTATCTCATTGGTATATAGGATCTTGTATTGGATGGAACTTGTTTCGACGTACCCAAGAAAGTACAGTATTATTTTGATCCTATCTAAAAACATGGACTTACTCTCTAGTATATTTTTGCAGTCTTATTACACATGATTGCACTTGAGCTTTTGGACTTTAGCTCAACAATTGTGAGTTCGTGTGATAATACACCCGAGACATATCTTAGTGATCCTAAACCTCATTAGACAAGACCCCCTTTACCATTGGAAGTTGGTCCTCCTCCTCAACCAACCTTGCCTAAGACCGATGATATAGATTTAAATATTGATATGGCTAGTATCGTAGCAAAGGTTAATGTACTTGTTCCTCTTAGTATTGATATTGTATTTTTTTTTTAAATACCTACAACATAGTCGTTATTGCGACATCTTGGAGTGTCACTCCCATAGAAACCACGTCGGAGATGATACCTCTTAACGATGCTCTTGCCATGTTCTAGACGTTGGTCTTGCCACGTTCAAGACGTTGGTCTTGCCACGTTCAAGACGTCGCTCTTGCCACGTTCAAGACGTCTCTCTTTCCACGTTCAAGACACCGGTCTTGCCACGTTCCAGACATCTCTCTTGCCATGTTCAAGACATCGTTGTTGCCACGTTCAAGACGTTGGTCTTGCCACCTCCAAGACGTCACAATAACAACGAAATCTATGTCGTCAGAAAAGAGACGTCATGTGAAACGACGTTTGAGGGGGTTCGTTGTTGTCATTCTCCCAACAATATAAAGTGGCAATTGTGTCGAACGCGCCATCGGAATTTGACCCAAATGTACTAGTGTCAGGAATAAAGTGCCTCCACTTCACTTTAACTTGAGCAATGGCTCAGTTCCACAACATAATTTCCTTCCTGTTGAGAATACATAACGACTCTACCTGAAACTCGTCTTCGGGTTCCACCTGAGTCACATTTCAATTTACAACATGAGTTATGTTGATGCAGGAGCATCGTCAGCAAAGTCACATGGGATGACATCACAGCACCTAGCGCGCCTTTTGAGTAAAATTTTAAATTTTGAAAGATGGCATATCTCAGAGAACTTCTAAGTAAATGATGGATCAGAGAAGTTTTAAATGATCGAAGGTTGAACAATTGTGTCAAACCAGGAGAGATCATATCATCCTTGAGTTATTTGATTTTGGTGTGGATCTGATGATTCACCTTAAATTATTTGTCTTAGATGTTTATTGTAATAGGACTAAGTAGTTGTAAGCTTTTATTTTCGATCAGATAGGTAGTTGGAGGGAACCCTAGAGGACCTCTTATATAAGTAGATGCATTGTATGTCTGAGTAAGGTTGCTGCAGATTAGTAGGAGATAGTCGTTACTGAATGTAAGTTGTTTTTATCAGAGCTGTAGCCATTTACACTTGAACGAATATAACAGAGGGATATTGACCCAACGCATGGTGTTGCTACTATTTACAATTTCCCTGTTATTTTATATTTTCATGAATGAATGAGTTATGTTATTGAGTATATGAAACTGTGAAGTATTTGGATAAGTTTCAATTGTTATTCTTCATTGAGTTCATGCAAGGTGTGCATACAGTCCGCAAGGAGTGCATTGATAGAGTCTGTTTCAACTCAGAATCTCAAAAGAGATACCATGAAACTTCCATTTGCAAGGAGTGCAAAGAGACTACTGCAAGGTGTGCACAGTCGCCCGCAAGAAGCTAAGTTTTGCGTAAGATTCCGTTGCAAGGAGTGTACATATTCGAAGTTTGACTAAGTGTCAAAGTATCCCTCTGAGGAGTCAAAGGGTTCAAGAAACAAATCTCAAGAGAGATAGTGGGGAGAAATATTCAAAGGGAGTGAAGCCCTAAATGTTTCACGAGTCATCGGTCAAGATCTATCCAGGAGTGAGCGAGACCGTTCCAGATCGTTGGACCTGGGAAAAGTGCACGAGCTTTAAGTCTCTGTGTGCACACAAGAGTGAGGATTCGTCAAAGTCCTGAAGAGGTTAGGGACCGTCCATCATCCAGAGGGACAGGTGGAGTAAGACCTATAACTTCCGGTGAAAACACTCTGGGACAAAACGGGTGTGTAGGAGTTGAAACTCCCGAAGCTCGAAGAGCTGAAAAGATTTATAGTCGTTGATCTATGGGGGACACACGTCGACAAATCGTCGACTTCGGGTAAAAGTACTCCAGGAGAAGGTGAGTGCGGAGGATTTGAAACTCCTGAAGCCTGAATAACCGAAGTGAATCGTAGCCATCAAATCCAGAAGGACATGCGACAAAGATCTGTGAACTTCGGGTAAAAGCACTGTGGGAGAAGGTGAAGGCAAAGAGTTTGAAACTCTTGAAGCTCAAATAACTGAAGTGGTTTGTGGTCGCCGATCTGTGAGAGGTATGCGTCGACAAATCGTGAACTCTGGGAGAAAGCACTCTAGGAGAAAGCGAAGACGGAGAGGTTGAAACTCATGAAGGCCGAAGTCCCAAAGTGGACCAGAGCCGTTGATTTGGGTGGATGCATGGCACTTGATCCAAAACTTCGAGTACGAAGTACTTCAAGGAAAAATAGAGGTTGGAATTATTAGAAAACTGAGAGGGGGGGTGAATCAATTGTTACTGTGCTTAAACAATTATAACCATTTTAAACTCATTACCGAACACTCAATGATGATCATAATAATGCAGGGAAGAAAGCAATAGAGTATTCAACATCAATCACACACATGAAGCACATAGAGACAGATATTCTTGAGGAAACCCATAAAGGGAGAAAACCTCTTCTTCTTGATATGATAAGTAGTCTTTATTTTCTATACATTATCATTCTTATGAGCACCAACTCATTGTGAGGCTACCGCCTCTGTTTTACAAGCTACAACTTGCTGAGAGAACCAACTCTCTGGTTTCTCTAGCACCCACTGGAAGGAAGCAACAACTCCCTGAGTGTTCCAGTACCAACTGGATGGAAGCACCAACTTCCAGTCACACAGGCACCAACCTGCATAACAAAGAACAATAGTTCTCCCTTGCACCACCCTACCTCCCTGGTTTTTCTAGCTGCAACCAGATGGAAGCTACAACTCCCTATGTTCAAGCACCCACTTGAAACTCTGAGGAAAATAGTCCTCCCTAGCACCACCCTACCACCCTGAAATATAAATCTTTTCTTGCCGGAATCTATTATAGTGATACATTATTTATCAATAGATTACCAGTCTCATCACTGTTTTTCTCTACTCTGCCTGCATCAGTGTTCTCCTCCACGCATACCAGCCTCTTTGGTCATATTTTCTTCTGCATTTAATACTCTGTTGCGTTCCTTCATTATATGCATTGCGCCTCTTATATACTCTTCTGGTCCTCTGCACAACCACCTTATTCCCGCATGCAGAAAATATCACAGAGCACTGCCTCTCTTCTCTGTTCTGCATGTTATTCACACGTCGAGTCCTCTGCCAGATCATCCTAGAAACTCTTCATATTCTCTGTTGGTTATGCTCGGTCTGTTCACCATGAATGGTCGTTCATCCTGAGATTCTTTTGGCATCACTGACAGTAACAGTCTTCGATAATTTTCAATCTGTCGATTGTCTCTTTATTCCACTGATAATTACCTCGAGTCTCTTTAGCTTCTCTGGCGATCACCCTGAAGCCTCTTTGAATTATCTAGCATAAACAATCAGTGGTTTCTGGTAGTTACCCAGAGAACCTCCACACGCTCATGCCTTTGGTGCCTTTTCCCTTCCTGAGAAAACTTCATAGTGGGCGCTAGCTTTTCTGGCTAAGCCCCTTCGTTTCACATGACCACGAGTTGCGATCAGATGCCTATCCAAAAGGGCGCTTCGCGACTTCGTGCATCGTATATTAATTTGTGAGTTGCCTCGATTTTCCCAACTCGCAAAACTCTGAGGTGGAGCCTAGAAACACTAGCTCCTTGTTCTATTCTCTCTCCATATGACCATTGGTTGTGACCACTCGCTAATCAAAAGGGCATTTTGTGATCTCGGAGATCTCCGATTTGGAGCCTAGCGACATGCTAGCTCCTCCCTTAATCTTTCAACGATGTCGGAGCATAGAGCACCTCCCTTCTTCTGAGTCCCAAACTTGCGCTCTGTCAGACCAACGGTCCAGATCTCTCTGTGATCCAATGGTCGAGATCACTTCTTCGCACTTCAGGACTTCGTGAATTCTTGTCTCGTGCATTCATTCCTTCCTCTAGATTTCACGATTTGTGAATCGGTGAAGTGTCAATCTCTTTCCATGTGTCCTTGATGACGTGGTCTGCCACTTGTCCTTGTTGACATGGATCTCCCCACATGGCACATGTTCTTCTCCTGAATCTGACGGCCCAGATTAGTCCTCGATCCAACGGTCGAGATCTCCTCTTCGCAAACTCGGACTTCACGAGTTCCTGCAACTCTGCCTTTGACTTTCTCGATTTGTGAGTCAGCGAAATGTTGATCTCCCGCCATGTGTCCTCTGGATCCAATGGCTCAGATCTCATCGTGACTTTTCATTTCACTGAGTTGGAGGACTACTCACCTCCCTTCTCCCGACTCCTGATTTTTCGAAACCCGCTCCAGATCGACGGCCTACAGCCTTCTGTGATCCAACGGTTGTGATGAAATCACAAACTCAGACTTCGCAAATTCTCACTTCTCTTATCTATGATTTCTCGATCTACGAGTCATCGAAATGTTGACCTCTCTCCACGTGTCCTCTCTCAATGGACGATCAAAATTTACCGCGCGATCTTGGAAGAATTTATAAGTGTCAAAGGCCTCGACCTTTGATCCTTCTGTGAGTCCTGATGACTTTGGGTCTCATCGTTGTTGATGTTCTTGCCTGTTGTTCTTTCCATCAATGCCAAGCACACTCTACCTATAAACATGCCAACAATCTCCCCCTTTGGCATTGATGGAAACCCTGAAAGACTGCACTGTTCTACTTATACCTCCAACTGTAGCATCCAGACCACACCTTTTCTTCCCCTTTGACATCAATGTCAAAGAAAACATGCTCCCCCTGAGTTGTTGCCGTAATTTTTGGAGGTATCAGATATTCAACCAACACATACTCCCCCTGACAGGATGGACTATTTTAACTTGATAACAGGGTCACACCCAACTTCTCGCGTAGATACTCAAACTGAGCTTTTGCAAGCGGTTTAGTGAAGATATCAACAATCTGATCTTTGGATGGAATATAATGCAACGAAAGCACAGAGTTGGTTACTTGTTCCCTCAAGAAGTGATACTTGATAGGTATATGCTTTTTCTTGGAGTGAAAGACAGGATTCTTTGACACAGTAATTGCACTAGTATTATCACAATGAATTGGGATCGGTGCAGTATATTTTACCTCCAAGTCTACAAGTGTCTGAATCATCCACATAACTTGGGTACAGCAAGTGGCAACTGCAATGTATTCAGCTTCTATAGTTGATAAGGAAATGGAACCTTGCTTCTTGCTCAACCATGCTACAAGGGAATCTCCTAAGAAGAATGCACCTCCACTAGTGCTTTTCCTTCCATCCACACAGTTAGCCCAATTAGCATCTGAATAGAATGATAGTTGAAAATTCTGATTCCTAGGATACCATAGGCCATAGTTCATTGTCCCTTTCAGGTATCTAAATATTCTTTTGACAGCTAGCAAATGACTCTATTTAGGTGCAGACTGATACCTTCCTACCATTCCAACAACATGCATTATGTCTGGACGGGATGTTGTGATGTACAATAGGCTGCCTATCATAGACCTATATGAACTCTGATCAATATCAGGTGAGTCATCATCCTTGCTTAACTTACATCCAGTGACCATAGGTGTGCTCATAGGTTTAGAATCTTCCATTTGAAACCTTTTCAACATTTCTCTTAGATATTTTTCTTGAGAAAGAAATATTCCTGTAGACCTTTGAGAAATTTGCAAACCAAGGAAAAATGGCAGTTCCCCTATCATAGACATTTCAAATTTAGACTGTATGGTAGAAGCATGAAGCATTATTACTACCGAAGATGATGTCATCTACATAGACAAACACAATCAACAAATCATTACCCTTTGTTTTGATATATAGATTGTTGTCAATTGTTCCTCTCTTGAACCCTTTGTTTTGAAGATATGTATCCAGTCTGTAATACCAGGCACGAGGGGCTTGTTTCAACCCATATAAGGCTTTCTTCAGCTTGTAGACAAAGTCAGGGTTATCTGACATTTGGAAACCCTCTGGTTGTTCCATATAGACTTCTTCTTTTAGATCTCCATTTAGAAAAGTTGACTTGACATCCATTTGATAGAATTTAAATTGTTTATGACAAGCATAGGAAAGAAACATTCTAATAGCTACTAATCTTGCTACGGGCGCAAATGTTTCATCAAAATCCAATCCTTCTATTTGAGCATATCCTTTGCAAACCAATCTAGCCTTATTTCTTACAATATTTCCTTTCTCATTCATCTTATTTTTGTAGACCCATTTTGATCCTATTACATTTTTATCTGTTGGCCTAGGAACGAGTTCCTAAGTGCCATTGTTTTCAATCTGGTCCAGTTCCTCATTCATTGATTTTAACCAATTTACATCTTTACTGGCTTCATTAAAGTTCTTGGGTTCCACCATGGATATGAAGGCTATATGTGATTTCTCGGTGTCTTTGATTATCCTTCTCTTGGTTTGTACACCTTTGTCTTTCTCACCAATTATCTGACTTGCAGGATGATTCTTTTGAGTAATTCTGGAGGAAGGATTTGATGTTGTCTATTGATTTGAGTCTGCCTGAGTATTTGTATCTTCATCTAACTCAGAGTCTTCTTTTTCTGATTCTTGGACCTGTTCATTTTCATCTTCAGTTGTGTCCTCTATAGCAGACTCAATATTGCCCACCTCTCTTACTGGGACTCCTTCATCAACCTTTAAATCAATGCAGTCAACTAATTTATGCAATATTTTATTAAATCATATATATCCTTTACTATTGATAGCATATCCTAAGAAGATGCCTTCATCAACCCTGTCATCATATTTGCCAAGGTTTTCATTATTATTCTTTATGTAGCACTTACTCCCAAAGACTTTGAAGTGTTTGATTGAAGCAGCCCTTCCATACCATAGTTCATAAGTTGTCTTGTCACTGTGTGGTCTGAGGTGGGCTTTGTTAAGAACATGGACTATTGTGTGTATTGCTTCTACCCAGTAGGTTTGACCAATGTTCTTCTCATTCATCATTGACCTGGCCATTTGCTGAACTGTTTTGTTTTGCCTCTCAACTACTCCATTTTGTTGTGGAGTTCTTGGGATGGTCTATTCTCTCTTGATCCCATTTTTATCACAGAATTCTTTGAAATCACTTGACATAAATTCTCCTCCTATGTTAGATCTTACAACCTTTAATTTTTTGCCTGTTTGATTCGAAATTAAAGCCTTAAATGTTTTAAATTTCTCAAATGCTTCAGATTTTTCTTTGAGAAAAGCAACCCAAGTGAGTCTGGAGTAATCATCAATGATCAGCATGAAGTAGTTTTCCTTCCATGTGCCTTCTTATCTTGATGGTCCACATAAATCCATATGAACTGATTGGAGTGGTTTCTCTATTGAAGTAGAGCTCTTGGATTTAAACTGTGTCTTGGTTAGCTTTCCTACTTGGTAGGGTTAACACACAGAATCTTGTGGCTTTGATATTCTTGGAAGATATTTTACTGCCTCAAGATTTTTTAGCTTGATTAAGTGATCAAAGTTTAGATGTCCAAGTCTTCTATGCCATAACCAACTTTCATCATGTTTTCTTAGATGACACTCTCCTCTATCTTCTTTCAGCACATATACGTTATTATATGTCCTTATGCCTTTAGCCACCACTTGTCTTGAATTTACAGACTTTATCTTGCAATCCTTAGAAGTGAACACCACTTCACATCCTCTGTCACACATTTGACTTAAACTGAGAAAAGTATGTTTCAGCCCATCTACAAGCAGAACATCCTGGGCTTTTCCTTTGCCATTACTTAAACTCACCATCCCTTTACCCTTGATTTTACCTAGAGCATCATTTCCAAAGGTTACATTTCCTGATTTGCTTTCACTTAGAGACATAAACTTACTTTTGTCTCTCGTCATATGTTTGGAGCATCCACTGTCAATATACCAAGGGTTATTTTGTCTTTAAGCTGACAACACTAATCCACACTTGTCATTTTCTTTCTTCTTCCAAACCTTGACATTTTCAGCAGCGGGATTCAAATCTGGCTCATAGTTCCTTAAGCGACAATCTGCAACTTTATGTCCATAATTATGGAAGGTGTGACATTCTGGTTCATTGAATAAAGGATCATAACGATTGTTATGCTTAACCTGTGTCTTTTTCCCATCCATCACATGATTTGCAGTCTGTGGTTGTTTGTTACTTGGCTGTCTCATTCTTTGTTGCGGAAAATATCTATTCCTTGAGTGTTTTGATTACTCATATCTAAATCTTAAAGAACAGTTTACAACTTTGTGACCAAAGTTAGAACAGAAAAAACAATATCCATAGAAAAATCCTTTGTACCTGGAAAATGGTTGTCTTCTTTGAGCAGGTCAATTTCTTCCATGCTGATGATTTCTTTGAGCAGAGGGTGTATTATTTCTTTCATGCTGATGATTTCTTTGAGCAGAGGGTGTATTATTTCTTTGTTCTACAGATTCAGTTCTAGTACTTTTTCTTTCACTCTTCCTTGGTGGCTGATTATCTTCCTTTGTTTCTCCATATTTTTTGTTGTCAATGAATGTAGATTTGACAAACTTGTTGGATTCTTTGTTGCTTGGTTGACCACTACTTGATCCTTCTTCATAACCCAAACCAGTTTTCCAATTTGGATTCCTTTGCTGATTCAGAATGATGACTAATCCTTCTGAAGCTTTAATGCTTGGAATATTTTGGAGATACAATGCTTTAAACTTCTCCATCTCTTTTCTGGTTTTTACTACCTCTTCTTCCAAGGCTTCACATCTTGTTTTCTTCTTTGATAACTGTTGTTTCATAATGTCCTTTGTTTTCTTTGCCTCTTCTAATTCTACTTTTAGCAGAGCAAAGTCTTCAACGAGTTTTTTCCTGTCTTTCTCGAACTGTATCAGCAATTGTTTTTGCCTTTTCTTCTTAAATCTAAGTCTGTCAATTTCTTTTAGGGCACTGATTGGTTCTCCTTCCAAGTCAACCACTATTCATTAGCATCACTTCCTGTGCTTTCATTATTATAATCCTCTTTGGCCATAAGCATAAATTCATTAACCTTATCTTCACAATCAGAATCATTATCTGTGTCTCCTGAAGAGTCATCATTGTTTACACATAAACTTTTCTTTTACCAAATCTCTTGGATTTATACTTCTCTTCACCTTCAGCGTTCTAGTCCTTCTTCTTGTGTGGACATTTAGATGCAAAGAGACCTATCTTTCCACAATTAAAACATTTAAAGGGCAACTTGCCTAATCCTTTCTTTAGTCTTCGCACAAATTTTTCTTCAATTTCATCATGCTCAGAATCCTCATTCTTATCTGCTTTGAGGTGGATTTATGTTTACCTATCCTCATTTCATATGAAATCAACATTTCTAGAAGTTGATCAAAAGGCATAGCTTTTAGATCATTAAGTTATTCTATAGCAGAGACCTTTGGGTTGAACTTGTCTAGCAGAGATCTCAAGATTTTCTGAACTAACGAGGCTTCCTCAATTTTTTCACCAAGTCCTTTCATTGCATTTACTAGTTCTTCAACTCGCAGAAATTACTTCCCAACAATTTCATCCTCTTTCATCTTTAGTTGTTCAAACTGTAATCTGTAGGTTTGAAACTTGGCATCCTTTACCTTCTCATTACCTTCATAGTTGCTAATGAGTTTGTCCCACATATCTTTTGCAGATTCTAAGTGCATAAATTTTACAAATTTTGCTTCCGCGAGCCCACTTAGAATAGCATTCATAGCCTTAGAGTTGAATCTAAATTCTAGCTTGTCATCCTTAGAAGCTAGTACAATTGGATTTACATAACCAGTCTCTACCACATCCCAGACATCTACACCTAAATCCATTATGTAGGTTCTCATCCTAACTTTCCAGAAACCAAAGTTTGTTCCATTGAACAGGGGAGCCTTATTGGTTAAAGTTCCTTCATGGCTAGTCATGTTTAAGCTCTAGGATCTACCCTTAGATAAAAGGAACCAGCTCTGATACCAATTTTTAGACAACTGAGAGGGGGGGGCGGTGAATCAGTTGTTACTGTGCTTAAACAATTATAACCATTTTAAACTCATTAAAGAATACTCAATGATTATCACAATAATGCAGGGAGGTAAGCAATAGAGTCTTCAACATCAATCACACACATGAAGCACACAGAGACAGATATTCCTAAGGAAACCCATAAAGGGAGAAAACCTCTTCTTCTTGATATGATAAGTAGTCTTTATTTTCTGTACATTATCATTCTTATGAGCACCAACTCATTGTGAGGCTACCACCTCTATTTTACAAGCTGCAACTTGCTAAGAGCACCAACTCTCTGGTTTCTCTAGCACCCACTAGAAGGAAGCACCAACTCCCTGAGTGTTCCAGCACCAATTGGATGGAAGCACCAACTTCCAATCACACAGGCACCAACCTGCATAACAAAGAATGATAGTTCTCCCTTGCACCACCCTACCTCCCTGGTTTTTCTGGCTGCAACCAGACGAAAGATACAACTCCCTGTGTTCAATCACCCACTTGAAACTCTAAGGACAACAATCCTCCCTAGCACCACCCTGAAATATAAATCTTTGCTTGTTGGAATCTATTACAGTGATACAGTATTTACCAATAGCTTACCAGTCTCATCACTGTTTTTCTATGCTCTGCCAGCATCAGTGTTCTCCTCCACGCATACCAGCCTCTTTGTTCAGCTTTTCTGCTGCATTTCATACTCTGGTGCATTCCTTCATTCTATGTGTTGTGCCTCTTATATACTCTTCCGGTCCTCTGCACAGCCACGTTCTTCCCGCATGCAGAAACTATCATAGAGCACTGCCTCTCTTCTTTGTTTTGCATGTTATTCACACGCCAATCCCTCTGGCAAATCATCCTGGCAACTCTTTATATTCTCTGGCGGTTATGCTCAGTTTGTTCACCATGAATGGTCGTTCATCCTGAGATTCTTTTGGCATCACTAGCAGTAACAATCTTCAACACTTTTCAATCTTTCGATTGTCTCTTCATTCCACTTATAGTTACCTCGAGTCTCTTCAACTTCTCTGGTGATCACCCTGAAGCCTCTTTGAATTCTCTGGCAGAAACAATCAGTGATTTCTGGCAGTTACCCAGAGAACCTCCGCGTGCTCATGCCTTTGGCGCCTTTTCCCTTCCTAAGAAAACTTCACAGTGGGCGCTAGCTTTTCTGTCTAAGCCCCTTCCTTTCGCGTGGCCACGAGCTGTGATCAGACGCCTATCCAAAAGGGAACTTCACGACTTCGCACATCGTATATTCAGCTGCGAGTTGCCTCGATTTTCCCAACTCATGAAACTCAGAGGTGGAGCCTAACAATGCTATATCCTTCCTCTATTCTCTCTCCACATGACCGTTGGTTGTGACCGCTCGCTAATCAAAAGGGTGCTTCACGATCTCGGCGATCTCCGATGTGGAGCCTAGCGACGTGCTAGCTCCTCCCTTAATCTTTCGACGATTTCGGAGCATAGAGAACCTCCCTTCTTCCGAGTCTTGAACTCACGCTTTTCCAGACCAACAGTCCAGATACCTCTTTGATACAATGGTCGAGATCACTTCTTTGCACTTTGGGACTTCGTGCATTCATTCCTTCCTCTAGATTTCGCGATTTGTGAATCAGCGAAGTGTTGATCTCTCGCCATGTGTCCTTGCTGATGTGGTCTACCACTTGTCCTTGTTGACGTGGATCTCCCCACGTGGCACATTTTCTTCTCCTGGATATGACGGCCCAGATTAGTCCTCGATCCAACAGTCGAGATCTCCTCTTCGAAAACTCAGACTTCGCGAGTCCCTGCAACTCTGCCTTTCACTTTCCCAATTTGTGAGTCAGTGAAATGTTGATCTCCCACCACGTGTCCTCTGGATCCAATGGCTCATATCTCATCGCGACTTCGCATTTCGCGGAGTTGGAGGACTACTCACCTCCCTTCTCCCGACTCCCGATTTTCTGAAACCCGCTCCAGATCCAATGGCTATGATGAAATCGCGAACTCAGACTTCATGAATTCTCACTTCTCCTATCTTTGATTTCATGATCTACGAGTCAGCGAAATGTTGATCTCTTGCTATGTGTCCTCTCTCGATGGATGGTCGTAATTTACCACACGATCTTGGAAGAATTTATAAGTGTCAAAGGCCTTGACCTTTGATCCTTCTGTGAGTCCTGATGACTTTGGGTCTCATCATTGTTATTGTTCTTGCCATCAATGACAAGCACACTCTACCTGTAAACATGCCAATAATTTTTCTCGGTAGTACGGTTGACGTTAGACCAAAACCTGCGGGTGATTGGTAAACTCACCGCCGCTAGATTTCAAGGATCCATGAGAGGCGATTAGTCCCTTGTCACAGTACATCGGGGAGCGCTGACTACTTGCAATTTCGTGCAACAATCTCCCCCTTAGCGCGAGCAGAGTGTGTATCGAACTCGTGACCTCTAGCTCTGATACCATTTCTCGGTAGTACGGTTGTCGTTAGACCAAAACCCGTGGGTGATTGGTAAACTCACCACCGCCAGATTTCAAGGATCTGCAAGAGGCGATTAGTCCCTTGTCACGATACACTAGGGGGCGTTGACTGCTTGCAATTTCATGCAATAGGAACATCCCAAACTCCTGAAGCATGAAGTCCCAAAATAGATCTTGACCGTTGGTTGCGAAGGGGGATGTAGACCATTGATCTGGTCCCAGTTAAAATTTCTGAAGTCACAAAGCGCCAAGAGGTTAAGCCCTGAGTGATAGCCTGAGGTCACATGCAAAGAAGGGCTAGCGGAAGGAGCTAGCACCCGTTAGTGTGAGATTTGGAAAGAGTGTTAAGAAGGCAGGGCCTACAGGTACCCATCGATCTGTGAACAGAAATCGAAGGTGGGGAATCATTGCAGAGCGCGGAGGTGAAATTAGCAGACTTGCTAGTTCACGTCCCGCAATTCACTAAAGTTGTTGATCTCGTCGATAGGGGGAATCAACGACCACGATTAGATTGAGTTGGGAGAGTACTTTTTTTATTGTGGAGATTGAGCCCTCCAATAAAGGGCGAGCACGTTGGTGCCCCACAATCACTATGAGTTGTCAATCGATGAACAAATCGGTAATGACCAGATCATGACCATGAAAACTTGAGGGATGACGAAAGACGATCAGACCAGAGCAAGGCAGATACCATATGACCTGCGCCTCGAGTGATAACAGGGCATGTGTTTGATTCAATCTGAGACCAGTAAGGTCTCGAGGAGCTAATCTAGCTCAAGGGGATTAATATCCTTGACCGGGAGGTCGCATAGCCCCGAGGGAGTGTAGGGGGGTTTGCACCATATGTCATGTACATTCTTATTTAATAGTGAAACATGAAATACATTGTGAACTTTTAGGTTGGATGGAAATGCAAGTTGGTAGGCCAGTGGTCCTACTCTGGAGAGCACTTGAAATGGCCTGCAATACCTTGGTGCCAACTTGGTACTTTTTCCCAATTTTAATTCACTGTTCTTGGGTCTGACATTAACATAAACATGATCCCCTATGTTAAATTTTGCATGTGTTCTTTTCAAATATGCAAATCTCTTTTATCTGTCCTGTGCAATTTTCAAGTTTTTCTTTTTTCTTTTTATACAATTGTTTCCATTTCTTTTAACACATCCAAGCCCAAGATAAGCATGTCAATTGGGTTTCCCCAGATAAAAAATGTTCTCCATTTTTTGTTGTACATTACCTCAAAGGGACTCATCTTTAAGGAGAATGATAACCATTATTGTATGTAAACACAACCAAGTTGAGGTACTCTTTCCACTTTGTGGGACAATCCACCACATACATTTGCAACATATCCACTAATATTCAGATGGTCCTTTCAGTATGATCGTCAGTTTGAGGATGGTATGTGTTACTAAAGTTTAACCAAGTATCCAAACCATTGAATAAATTCTTCTAGAAATTCTAGGTGAATTTTGTGTCCCTATCTTAAATTATAGTCTTTGGTATACCATGCATCCTAATATTTCTTTCATGAATATTTATGCAATGTTTATCACCTTATGAGTGGATTTCACTGGAATGAAATGTGCATCTTTAGTAATTTTGTCCACTATTACCATAATGGAATCATTATGTTTCTTAGTTTTAGGCAACCCTGTAATAAAATCCATGCCGATTACTTCCCATTTCCACTCAGGAATGGGTATTGGCTGAAATAATCCAACTGGGTGACGGTGTTCAACTTTACCTTGATGGCACTCAAGACATCTAACAAGATATTCAACCACTTCAATTTTCATTCCAAGATAGAAATATTCTTTTTTCAAGGTTGTTATAGTCTTTTGGTAGCTGGGTGACCTAAGTATGGTTTCTTACACACCTAATCCAATATTAAATTTTCTAGATCTACACTGTTTGGAATGCAAATTATTTCCTTATACAACATTAATCCATCCTGATTACCTCTGAATTTTGACTCTTCTTCACCCGAATCACCGTTATGTATTTTTCCCGTAATTTTTATATGTCTCATCATTTTCTATTGTTGATTTTATTTTCTGTTTTAGATCAGCTTGCAAATTACTACTGTAAACTGCATTTAATTTTTGTTAAGTGTGTCTGTTATTTTATTGTCTTTTCTCTTAATGTGTTTTAACTCGAAATAATACTCACTCAAGAAAGCTAAACATCTTTCCCGTCTCACATTCAAGTTTTGTTGATCGAAAACATATTTTAGACTGATATTATCTGTTTTCAACCCAATAAGTAGTGTCGCCACATCTTTAAGGTATGCACAATGGTAGCTAGTTCTAGATCATGCTTTGCATAATTCCTTTCATGATATTTTAGTTTCTATGACTAATAACAAATAACATGATCATCTTATAACAACAATCCTCCTAATCTTTATTTTGAAGCATCAATATAGACCAGAAAATCTTTATGTGGGTCTTCCATCTTCAAGATAGGTGTCGTTGTCAATAATTATTTCAGTTTTTCAAAGCTCTCTTGACATTTTTATGTCCAATCAAATCCAATTCCTTTCTTATGTAATGAAGTTATTGGATAAGCAAGTTTAGATAATCCTTCTATAAATCTATCGTAATAACCTATGATGCCCATGAAAGATCGAACATCTGACACATCATTTGGCACTAGCCAATCTAGGATGGCCTGCCCTTTTTTGGGTCAACTAAGATTCCTTCACTAGAAATTACATGTCCCAAATACTATACCTTATCTTGGTAAAATTCACATTTACTAAAATTTGCATAAAGTTGATGCTTTCTAAGTGTCTACAAAACTATTCTCAAGTGGTCTTCATGTTCCTATTTGGTTTTTGAATAGATCAATATATCATCTATAAACACAATCACAAATTTGTCTAGATACTTGCTAAACACATTGTTCATCAAGCACATAAATGTAGTAGGGACATTTGTCAAACCAAAAGGTACCACTACGAATTCACAATGCCCATATCTAGTTTGGAACGCATTTTTTTGTATGTCCTCCTCTTTGATTCTAATTTGGTGATAACCTGATCGTAAACATGTCTTAGAGAAAATCTTAACTCCTCTGAATTGATCAAACAATTCATCAATGTGGGGCAAAGGATATTTGTTTTTAATATTCATGTTGTTAACTTGTTTGTAGTCAATACACAATTAGAAGGTTCCATATTTCTTTACTAGTGCTCCCCACAGAGACACATTGGGTTTGATATATTGTTTATCTAATAATTCTTGAAGTTGCATCTCAAGATCTATCAATTCAGGAGTACTCATTCAATAAGGGGCCTTAGACACCGATGTAGCTTCGGGTACTAAATCAATGGTGAAATCTATGTCCCATCTAGGAGGTAATTCTAGAATTTCCTCTGGAAACACATCCTAGAACTCTTTTAGTAGTGGATCATTAGTTAACAAATTTTCATCCCTTTCTCCAATATTATTGAATATGTGAACGACATAAATAATGCATCTTTTTCTTGCATTTATTTTTAATTGTAAAGAAGAGATCTATCTTATCGACACTCCCCACGATATTCCTTTCACTGTTTTGTTTTTTCCAAAATCATCTATACAGTTAAAGGTCTTGTCACGACAGATTACAAGAGTTGAATGTTTCTCCAACCAATCCATGCCTATGAGCGGATCATAAGATCCTAATGGTAAAATATTTAGATCTAACATAGTATCAATTCCATCCATGTTTACGACATAGTCTTTTACCATTTAAGCAACTTTTCTTTTTGTTCTTGTAGCCAACTAGACTAGCCATGACTTCTTACATTTGACTTTCTCTAACTTACAGTTTTCCACCATTGTAGGTGAAATATAACACAGACTTGCACCAGGGTCTATTAATATAGATATAGGTTTCTCATTTAGCATACCTTCTATATCCACCATGGAAGATTGGTGATCAACTTGCCTATTTTCCAGGGCAACATTTATTTTGTGTATGCTTCGATATCGTTTACTATTGTTGCTTCCTAAACATTGTGTACTGCTTGATTTTTGTGATTGTTTAAATTGGGTAAAGCATAGTTTAGCATGTCTTATTACTTCCTACATGGTCTTTGGATTAAGTAATTCAATTTTGTCTTTATATGCTTGAGGAAAACCACTCATGAAACTTTGCACTTTTTCCTTCTTTTCACGGAGGTAAGGTACATATCTCATAAGATTAACAAATTTAGTTACAAATTCTTCAATGGGCAATTGTCCCAACTTAAGGTCATGGAATTCTTTGGACTTATCATCATAATATCGTTTTGTTAAGCATTTTTGTTTAAAATATTTCTTGAACATTTTCCTGTTTAGCTCACTTCTTCTAATCTTATTAACTATTTTTGTTTCCGGCCACCAAATGGCCGCTTTTCCATTTAGTTGATACACAATTAATCTAGCCTTCAAATTTTAATTGTAAATTTGAAAGTATTTTCTCCAGTTCAGAAGCTAGGCTTATGCTCCCTCCTCGGACTCACCATCAAAGTTGGGTGGTATGATTTTCTTAAACTCTCCAAACAATTCTTTCTCATGCCATTTCATCTTCTTTACTTTAGGTGTAATTCTCTGCAATGTGCTATTGTTTGAATTATCCTCGCTATTTTCTTCGTTTAGCGATTATGTTTTATCATTGTTTGCTTGATATTCCTTACATTTATGTTATTCTTAGTTAGAAGATTATTTTTTGGCATTACTGGTAGTCTGTCCTATCTTTGTTGCTTCATTTCAGTCATGTTTTTAAGAAGAATTTCATTTAGTTCCTCTTGTTCTTTACTAGCCTTAAGTAACCTTTCATTATCTTCCTTTATACTTTCCCGATCCGCTTTTAAACTACTCATGGTTTCCAATAGTCCTATAGAAATATCTTGTGGATGATCATTGTTTAGTTCTACATACATCGGGGTTCACTTTGAGTTGATCTTTCAGGTTCTTCAACCATGATAATTTGTTGTTGATTTTGATATGTGCAAAACACAATAAGGTCAACTAGTCAAATCGTTAGGTGAAGGGGGTCTCATATACCAATTTGGTGTCTGGCTTGGTCCTGACCTTATATATATATATATATATATATATATATATATATAAACAAATATTATGTTTGCTTTGAGCCCATAAGGTTGTAGTGTTGCAACCATGCTTTGATACCATTTGTAATGAATCTTTCCATCCATTTTTTTTTATATAAATTTTTATCATCAAGAGTATATTCGTGTAGTTATAATTGACACTTTTCTTATATAACTTTGCTTAAATATTCTTTGCATACGATTATATAATGTTCTTGAATAATTTTCATGGCGTTGCCATGACAATATACTCGTCCAAAGGCGCTTGCACCAGTTGTCACCATTAAATGGGACTTCTTCTCTTCGTAGGTATAGAAGTGTTATTCTTATTTCTATTGAAGTAATTATAACTTACTATATTAAGTTTTGGATCATATTCACCATGTATTCATATAGAAACTCTAGATCTATTCACCATTTATGTGTTCATGTAATATTCTTCTTCTTCTTCTAATCCCATATTATAATTAAGAAGTGTGGTCTTGAAAGACTCAGCTATAATCCCTTAGGGTGGATAAAACTAATGTTGTTTACATATTTATTTTATCATTATTTAACTCTGTATTGATTTGTGGTTCACCCAATGATCCAAAATTAGTTCTTGAAATCAAATCTTTAAACCAACTCATACATACACCCCATATTATCATGGGTGGTGGTTATAACTTTCTATCATTTATGTTAAAATGTTTTATGCTTAAATATATTTAATGTTATAACTATATTGTGGGGTGTTAGTGGATAGAAACCACAAACCCTCATTGATATCCATATAACCATATAATATACCCAGACATTATAAAATAAAACTTCATTTGATATGTAATCTGGTCCCACCTATGGCTCTCGGCCTTAAAGTCTCTGGCAGGTATTTACGTATAGTTTAAAATTACAAGCAATTTCCACATGAATAGTATTCATCGACAAACGACTTGCTTGCAAAGATAAATGGGCAACGTTTTGTA
>JASDQU010738914.1:9785-21176 GCA_032191745.1 Picea mariana
ACTGTGACCTATACCAGGTTTGACATAACAAATACGGAAGGGTTATTGAACAATATTTCGGAGGAAGACAGGAAAGCGTTCAACTTCGACGTCAAATGCATTGATTGGCCACATTACTACTCGAATATTCATATTCCTGGACTAATCAAGTACGTTCTCAAGTGAGAGAGATTGCGCTTGAAATGCTTGTCAACGGTTCTATTTTATCGTATAATTGTCAACATAGAAATATATTTGAGATAAATAAATGGAATAGAGGCCATTTACCGAGTATCTCAAGATTTTTAAATATTATTGTTTTCACTTTATGTATATGGAATACTTTAGTTGGTAATTATTAACAATAATATTGATGTATGGCGTATAGGTAAAAAAACGTATATTTAATATCTTAATAATATTTTTTTGGATGTTGGGTGTATACGTAAATAAACATATATTTAATATATTAATAATATTTTTTATAATTATGTTTTTTTTGGGAATGTATTTTTTATATTTTAAAGATTTGATAAGTGTAATGTAAAAATTAACATTATTAAAGTAAGAATAAACTCTTACTAGTTATATAATAAATTTGGAGGTTGGACAATTCCCAAAACACCTTGGGATGGAAGAATTCATGTTTATGATATCAAGACGGTTAAAGATGTAAAACACTTATTCTTAGATTGCTCTCTCTATACTTAAATTAGAGCTCAATTTAAAAATATGTGTCACAATAGAAACCTTGCTAACCGCCTAAATCATTAAAACTATGACAATTTTGGAAAGGTTATCTTAATGTTTTTTAGCACATAAATACAATTTTAAAAATATCTAAAACCAATTAGTATGAGTGGACATTAATCATCATCATGATCATTAAAAATACACATTAATAAAATATGTAGAACATATTTATTAAATTATATAAAATAAATAAATTAATATTAATATTACGTGTTTAATATTATGTAAATAAATTTATTTTTCAAATAAAAAATTTATTATTTTATATAAAATAGCTATTTTATAAAATTGTAATTTATTTCAATAATAATAACAATAATAATTTAATTTTAAGATTATCAAATTAATGTATGAAACTTTTTTATTTATTAAAAAATAATAATTTTAATATATTAATTGAAATATTAAAATTTATGGAAAAATATAAACTATTCTTTTTAAATTTGATTTTATAATTTTTTTAAAAAAAATACATATTTTTAATCATTAAACTCGTTAAAAATGTATAATTATTATAATTTATTTTATAAATACTATTGAAAGACTAACCAAAAAAATGTATAATTACTATAATTTATTTTATAAATACTATTAAAAGACTAACCAAAATGAGTTATAGTTACATTCTATTGAAATCACTCATAGTCATGTCTCACCTTTCTTTTTCTTAAATTAAAATAAAAAAACAATATTCACATTCACATATATATTGGAACAATAAAAGTCTCTTTGTCGTTACATTCGATTGACATCACTCAAAGTCATACTCATGTCTCACTTTTATTTTCTGAACTTTGAAATTTTACGAAGAAAAAGAAACACTATTCACATTCACATATTATAAGTAGCGTAAACATATTATTGTGTTAGTCGTTCGCTATATTGGAATTTTTTTGTTTATATATGAATGTATTATTATCACAGCTTCTAATACAGTAGTTGGAGTATGTTGAAAAGTAATTTTTAAATATGATTAGGTAAATGTAAAAAAGTAAATACATAAATGGATATTTTTATAATAGCTAGGAAGTTAATGATTGAAATCACAACCATTTATTTTGTGACTATTAAGAATATTCCAGCCATATTTAATCTTGTCCATAAAAAACTTATTAAGCACTAAACCCCTATTAAATCTGCCCATTATGAATAGGTATAAACCTTTCCACGTAAATATTTTATAAATATATTAAATATGTTGAGTATAAGTTATATTAATATATTGTATTGTATGTATTAAATTGTAATGAAAAAAAAAAAATTATATATATAATATGAGATACAAGAATTTTTTTATTAAAATAATACTTTTAAATATATTATGTAATTTATATGATATTGGAAAATTAGAATTAAAAATTTATACATAAATTATATTAAAAAGTAAAGCAAAATAAAGATTACTACTAACATGATATTTATATAAAAAAATAAATATGTAGTCTATATATAATATTAAAAAAAGTTAAGAAAAAAAGGAGTGGCAATTGTGGAGACTAGTAACCTCCTTCAACAATCAAGGTGAAGTATATACTTTATGAAAAGGTTTATGTATGGCTTTATATTCTCAAATTCAATCCTTTACAGTGGTGGGAGAGGCCAGCACAATTATAAAGTTTATGACCATGAAATCCCCCAAATGATTATAAGCTTCTTCCAGCATCTTCCATATTGGCTCGAGTTTAATAGGAGGTCAACAACTTTCAAAGGATTTTATTCTATCAAGTCTTATGCCAAAACAATCAACAGAGAAATTTTCTTGCAAATAAAACCACCACCTTAAATGTGGGGGAGCTAAGGACTAATGGTTCAACAAATTACCAAGCCATACATAATCAAACTCTAAACACTCATTGGTAAGTATCATTGCATTAACAATACACATGCCAATCACCCACTTACCTCATTTCCAATGCGAGGAAATAAACATGAAGACACTCAAGCTCCCCCCTCATGCTTGAGCTCATGAAAAATCGAGGATTTGAGCCCTTGGATGGATTATATCATGGGAAGGTGCAACTATGGAGAATTGTCAACCAATGTGTCAAAAGTCCCATGGAAAATTGTTTCACTTGGTCAGTCTTTGTTTGGTCAGAATGGTTGTTGTTTATAGGTTGGCAACAACCATTCCTGGTTTAGTGGAATTAGGGTCTAAAGGAGATACATTGGGGTTGTATTACTTGATTTCTATTGGTACGAGGGAGCTTATATCTCTTCAATTTTTATTTGAATTGGATCATAGTGTCCTTGGTGTGGTTTTCTTCAATTCGATAAAGAAGTCACACTTAAATTGTGTGGAGTGTTTCTTTGTCTTTTTCATCTTTCTATTCAAGGCCTTCAAGTTTTTTTGTTCTCAAAATTCAACATTTAGGAGGACCTTTGGTAGAGCTTTTGTGGATTGGATGTTTCCTCTTATTTTAGAAATCAAATTTTTTCTTTAGCCTTGGTGTTGTTTTTTCTAATGTGGTTTGGTGTTGGATTTCGAGCTCTTTATTGGTCATACTAAGGAAGTTCTAGGATTTGTTTTGTGGGTTTGTTTCCTTATATGGTTCCAGTTTTTCTAACTCTGGTATGGATCTGTAGATTTGGATTAGTGCTAATGGATTTCAGGGATTTGCATGAAATCGGGAGAATTCTTCGATCCCATGAAGAATTGATCCAATGTAACATAAACTCCATATTTTTGGTCGTCGCAAAAGTTCATGAAAATGAACATCAGTCCATTTCTCAATTTGCATCTATTATGGGTACATTGTTAAAGTAGAAATAAGAAATTTCCATTCTTGAAGTTGAATGGATCGTGTTGAGGAATATGGTAATTAACTTGTACAAAGATGTACAATCATGAGAAATCAATCAACAAATGTTTGTTAATCCGGGCTAAGGAGAGTTAAAGGAAGAGCATATTGTGCACTCACTACTTGAGGACATGGAGATTGGGAACCAGGACTCTGTCCCAACCAGCATAGGCCTATAGGAGGTTACCATCCATTACATTTTCCATAATGTTCATGATGTTTAAAGTTGTTATAATCTTATGAATTTACTTTAGAATCTATAGTAGTAGCAAGCATTAAGAGATTTTGCCAATTGATATATGTAAGTTTTGCATCTTATATGCAAGGAACTATTCATATTCCTTGAAATTTGTGTACAAACAATATGATGTAATGGTGTTGTCTAGCATAACTACAAATTTTTTATCATACAAATTTCCTAGTTTCAATTAAAAAAAAAATAATAATAATAATTACAAAATAATTAAAGAATACTTGTTTATGCAAATATTATGTTTCAATTTCAAAATATTTATAGTGTTAGTATAATTCCTTTTAATAATTAATTGTCAATCTTTAAAGATGATCCACTTTTATAAATATTTAGGCGTGGATCACAATCATAAGTTTAATTGGAACCTTGGTATATAAAATTAAAATATTTTCACAATAAAAGGTATATTATGACTTGGAAAGCCATTATAAAAATGCAAAAGTTTAACATTGAAATCAAAATAGATCACTTTTTTCTATTCTTATAATGACATTTATCATTTATGATTATAAAGTTTGTTACACAATTGAGTAAATCCAAAAAATAGTTAATTGCAACTTCAAAACTATTAACAAAATTTTGCACCTCATTCTATTCATGGAGGTTTGTATGTTCCCTATAGAATGTGAAGCCCTGAAACAATGTATATTTTATACAAACACGAGCCCAAAAAAACTTGACCAATACATGTTTCTACTATTATTATGTAATCATGTCGAACCTAAATGAGACTAAAGGAGGTTGAAAAAATGGATTTGATAAATGATAAAAACTTTGAGACATCCAAGATGAAATAATTTTTTTATGATGAAATTTTAAATTTTATTTTATAAAAATAATATCAATTACAATCTTGATCATCTTTCCTCAAAAAGAATGACAATCACTAATTTGAGAACTAACTTACATGCATTACTAATCAACCTCATAGATGGAATTTTCCAAAAACTCTTTGAGAAAGAGATTGTTTATTTCTAAGATGTTTTTTTTGGTCCTAAACACCAAAATAAATCACTGCCGACTCTTAGAATCTAATGGTACTTGATATTATGATATTTTGATCACTACAAATATAGTGATCAAAGAAACCTTGAACCCATTGTTTAATCATGCTTAGGAAAATATGAAGATTTTTTCTTATGTCTCTATACAAGGATAATGATGTTAGGTGTGATTACAATTTTTGTTTCAATTAGAATTTGGTTCATAAACCTTAAATCGAGAAAATGAAATAAAATTGTAGACATTCTTGTGAATTTAAATTCATAGCGAAATGATTATCTAGATAAGTTACTTCATGAGTTTAATTTCCTAGTTTTCTTTGTTCACTCTATATTATCTTTGTGTGAATCCTATAGAGCAAGAAGGTTTTGATGACATTAAAATACATCTTGGTCATCACATCTTGTTAATTAATGAAAACCAAAACGTTATGGAAAGTTTCTCTCCAAACTTTCCCGTTATAAAATAAAATATTCAAACAAATCAATTAATTATTTATCAATTTTAATAAGGTTCAATAAACTAAAACTGATCTTTGTGTAGATTGCACTTGGATTATAATCATTTAGCCTTGGTGTTGATTTTTCTAATGTGGCTTGGTGTTGGTTATGAGCTCTTTACTAGTCATTTTAGGGAAATTCTGGGAGTCGTTTTGTGGCTTTGTTTCCTTGTCTGGTTCCATTTTTTCTAACTCTTGTCTGGTTCTTTGGATTTGGATTAGTGCTAATGGATTTCAAGGAGTTGCATGAAATCATAAGAATTATTTGGCCCCATGAAGAATCGATCCAATGTAATAGAACCTTCAGATTTTGGTCGCTGAAAACATTCATGATAATGAACATCAGTCTATTTATCAATTTCCATCCATTATGGGTACATTTCTAAAGTATAAATAACAAATTTTCATCCTTGAAGTTGAATGCAACATGTTAAGGAATATGGTAGTTAACTTGTACAAAGATGTACAATCATGGGAAGCCAACCAGCGAACGTCTGTGAATATAAGCTAACGAGAGTTAAATGAAGAGGATATTGTGCACTCACTGATCCAAGACATGGATATTGAGAACTAGGACTCTGTCCCAACCAACACAGGACTAGAAGAGGCTAGCATCCATCACATTTTACATAAAGTTCATGTTTTTTAAAGTTGTTAGAATCTTGGGAATTTACTTTAGAATCTATAGTAGTAGAAAGCATTGAAAATTTTTGCCAATTGATGTATATAAGTTTTGCATTTTTTATATGCAAGGAATTGTTCATATTACTTGAAATTTGTGTAGAAACAATATGATGTAATGGTGTTGTCTAGTATGACTATATTTTTTTGATAATACAAACTTTAAAAAAAAATACTTGTTTATGGAAATATTATGTTTCAATTTCAAAATATTTGTAATATTATTGAAATTCTGTTTGATAATTAATTGTGAATATTTAAAAAGGAGATCACTTTTATAAATATTTAGATGTGAATCACAATCATAAATTTAGTTGGAATCTTGGTATAGAAATTGACATATTTTCGCCATAAAATGTATATTATGACTTGTAAAACCATTATAAAAATGCAAAACTTAACATTGAGATTAAAATATATCACCTTTTTCTATCCCTTTAATGCCATTTATTACTTATGGTTATGAAGTTTGATATATTATTTATGGTTATGAAGTTTGGTAAAAATTGGGCAAATTCCAAAAAGAGTTAATTACAACTTCAAAACTAATAACAAAAATATATGCCCCAGTCTCTTTCTCTTCATGAAAGTTTGTATCTTCCCAATAGAATGTAAAGCCCTGAGACAATATATATTATATACAGACACAAGCACCCAAAAAACTTAACCAATTCATGTTTTTATAATTATTCTATAATCATGTCCATGTCCCATCTAAGACTTAAAAAAAGGTTGAGAAATATTTTGATAAATGGTTAAAATTTTGATACTTCCAAGATGATATTATTTTTTTTATGATGAAAACTTAAATTATATTTTATAAAAATACTACCAATTTCATATTATTTTTTTATGATGAAAACTTAAATTATATTTTATAAAAATACTACCAATTTCAATATTTCAATCTTGATCATCCTTCCTCCTAAAAATAATGACAATTGCTAAGTTGAGAGCTAACTTACATGCACTACTAACCAACCTCATAGATGGAATTTTCCAAAAATTCCTTGGGAAAGAAGCTTATTTCTTTATAAGATGTTTTTATTGTCCTAAACACCCAAAGAAATCACTATCAGCTCTTAAAATATAATTTTAATTGATCTTATGATCATTTTCATTTGTACAAATATAGAGATCAAAGAAATCTTGAACCGATTGTTTAATCTTGCTCATGAAAATATGAATATTTTTCCTTATATCCCTATATAAGGACAAGGATATTAGATGTGCTTATAATGTTTTCTTCAATCAGAATTTGGTGATAAATATTAAATCAAGAAAATCAAACTAAAACTGCAAACATTCTTGTGAATTTAAATTCATAGTGAAATGATTATCTAGATAAGTAACTCCATGAGTTTAATTTTCTAGTTTTTTTTTTTACTCTACTTTATGTTTGTTTGAGACCTATAGAACAAGAATTTAAATTCATAGTGAAATGATTATCTAGATAAGTAACTCCATGAGTTTAATTTTCTAGTTTTCTTTGTTTACTCTATTTTATGTTTGTCTGAGACCTATAGAGCAAGAAGGTGTAGAAGACATCAAAATGCATTATTATTATCAAATATTATTAATTAATGAAAACCAAAGATATCATGGAAACTTTCTCTCAAAACTTTTCCATTATAAAAATAAAATATTCAAACAAATCAATTAATTAATTATCAATTTTCATAAGGTTCAATAAATTAAAATTGGTATTTTTGTAGATTGTACCTGGATTATAATCATTATCATTAATATTGTAAATACGAGAGCAATAAATAATCCATATGTAATATTTATTATGTATTTTTTTAAAGTAAAAAACTATATTAGTATTCACAGTCTGTACAATCTAGAAATCATCAAGTTCTTGGACCTGAAAGACCATGATAGTATTCCAGGTTCATTAGGAAAAAAGACTTTCTTAAAGGGGGAAATTAGGTATACCATGTTTGGAATTGTTATGATCATAAATCGAAAGATCAAACTGAAATGTCTAGTATAGCCATGGCCATATCTAGAAACTATAAAAACATAGGAAAAAATCGAATTAACCATAAGAAAATATTCTAGAAATTATTTGGAACCTAAGGTTCCATAGCAGAGGAATTTCTAGGACCAACACCATCTTTAGAAATACCACCATAAGGACCAATAGTTGCATCTATAGAACCAACATTCGTAGCCCCAGGACGAGCAATGGGTGGTTGAAAGACGCCTCTGTGTTTGTGATCCAACCAAGTGATGACTTTGGACATGTATTCCATCTGTATCTCCAACATCTCCATTCAACATTTGAGCTGATGAAAATCTTCGTCTTTTGGCAGCATGTCAAGAGCTACCATTGTCTTAACATGCCAGTAGAGTTCAAGGGTGTCAAAAAACTTAGAGTTTCTGGTCTTGGTGCATCTCAAATATGGGATCACCCTTCCCACTTGTAAGTCAACCTCTAAGTCTTATTTAAATTCATGAACAAGGAGAACCTCATCTTCCAGGGTCGACATGGCCACCTTGTCGTCCTCGGGCACATGGGTTTCATAGTAATCGACAACGCCTATTGTTGCTCTTGTTGCATGAGATGGTCCTGCCCTGAAAGTTCCAACATCCAAATGGTGATGCTTATGACCACAAGGAGCCATTAGAATGAAGGTCGAAGCAGAGGTAGTTATAAGTCTGTAGGTAGGGGAAACATAAGCAGAAGGTCCAAACTATGTATGTTCCTAATAAACTTACCAAGAGTCATGTCACCCTCAAGGCCTATTTTGATGGGTTCTCTCATGGATATGAGTTCCTCAAGGTACAACTGATCAGTCATGATGATACTTGGCATCATATCTTATAGCGGAGCATTCATCGACATTATTGCCATATTAATATGAACCTTGTTGAAAGACATGGTGGTCTCCTTCTCCCTCATACAAACAATCTGGAGTTTCATGTCTAGCACAGACATATTCAATTCCATAATGGCATTAGGTACTGTCAACTCTGGAACCTGCTAAGGTCGGTCGACAGGAGAGCTCAGGGATGATGGTGGAGGTGACCATTCCATGGGAAGGATGTGACAGGTGGACTTCCCTTGTACTCGAACTGTGTGCCACATGATCCCCTGCCGACATTTGAGCTTGCATGCTAATAGACACCCCATTCGAGGAGTGGAGATCAGATTGCACTATAGATAGGTAGTTTTTCTTGAGTGTGGAGTGAGGGATATCTTACTTTGTTGAGTCTAAGGCTACTGAAGGATTATCGTAGCTGGTGTTTGCGAGAAAATCAACCATTGTATTGGCTGAGCATTTAACATGGGAGGGGACAAGACCATGGAGACAAGGTAATAGGGATGCCAAAGTGTGGATCAGGGATTCCAAACACAAGTGAGAGGAGATTTTGGAAGGAAGGGAACCTCATTGCAACTTGGTGAGAATATGGATGATAAGATGGGAATCTCCTTCAATTATGAATTGGGAATTCAAAATTCTGATGGCAATTTGGAGGCCTTTTATGAGGGCCCACAATTCGACAGCATTATTAGAGTTTATCCCAAGATGACCAACATAAATGTGAAGAATGTTACCCATACAGTCTTTGAATATGCCTCCAAAGATGGCGGGACCAAGGTTTCCTTTCGAGGCCCCATCAAAGTTCAATTTAACGAAGTCCAAGGGAGGAGGGTTCCAACTAGTGGGAATGGAAGAAAGTGGTGTTGAGGGTTGAAAGGCGGGCAAGGGTGAGAGGGAAAAAGGAATCCAGGTATTTAGGAGATATTGTTCAAAGGGATGGAATTGTAGACATTCAGCAGTCCAATTCTCTTTTAAGATGGTCTCTTCCATGTTTCTTTGGATCTTACTCTAGAAAATGTGTTGAGGATTGGATGTGTTCTTAAATATGTTCCCATTCCTTTCTTTCCAGATCTCCCATACTAGGAAACCTGGGAAGAGATGCCATAATTGGTTGAGGAGTGGAATTTTGAAACATATGTCTCTCCATGACGTAATGGTGACTTTGATGGAGTCCCTGATTTGATTTGATTGACAAAGGCTACTTCTACCCTTTCCCAAAGATCATGGTTGTAGGTACAAGAATTGAGGTGATCAATGGTTTCATTGTGATGATGACATAACATAAAGATGCCTGGTCCTTGAAAACCTCTTTTGCATAGTTGATCCCAGGTGAGGATTTTCATATGAGCAGTCCTCCAGAGGAAGGTTGTCACTTTTGTCAAGAGATTGAAGTTCCATATTTTTGCCATATGTTCTCTGTTGGGAGATTTGGGTGATGAGAAGCTAAGTGGTCAGCCTCTTTTAAGGATAAGTTTCCAGCTGACCGATAACCCATCACAGACTGTCAGGCTGAGTGGATATTTAAATTTTTCTTAGTTGTAGCAATTGGGTCAGAGCGGATAAATGAGATCTACTTTGAAGAGTCAAGTGATATGGTTCAATCATCCAAGTGTTCCAATGTGAGTTATCTAGTGTTGAATACTAGTAGCTTTTGACAAGATAGCCTTGATGGGTTTGAAGAGGAAGTTTCAATGGGACGAGGCTTTCATGTGATTGGATGGTTGTTAGCTTCTGCCAAGAGTCTTCCCAAAAGAGGATTGTCTCCCCATATAAGATCTCCCAAAAATTGTGTTATTGTATGAGCGATCTATTTTTTCATGCTGAGTTACAGAGAAGAGAGATCAGAGTGTAATTCATTATTCAGATAAGTTCTTCATACTTGAGTTGATCTGCATATTTTATTTTCCAGAGGTTTCTCCATAGTTCCCCTTTTTGTTGTATCCATTTCCACCAATTTTTTACCCCCGCGGTATTGGAAAGAATTTTTGGATCTCTTAGGCCCAACCCTCCCTGAAGTTTAGGTAAGAATAAGGTGTTCTAGGAAACCAAGGCCCGTTTTTTTGGAGCTTGAGCTCCTTGCCATATGAAATTACTTCGGAGGCCTCTTACAGCTCGAAGTATTTTTTTGGGGGCTTCTAAAGCTGAGAATACACAGAGTGGAATGACCTGAAGAACATATTTGAGGAGGATAAGACAACTTGCAAAGTCAAGAGGGTGGAAAGTACAACTGGATAACTTCTTGCTGAGAACAAACAGAAGGTATTCCCAAGTGTTGTTGTGGAACCCAAAAGTAAAGAGGGGAACTCCTAGATACTTGGTTGGAAGGGAACTACTAGGAAATCCCAAGATGAGAGAGACATAGAATTGGACCGAAAAAGGGGTGTTGAAGAAGAAGATATGAGACTTTAACTAATTAATAGACATAGAGGCTTCCATGAAGGTGTCAACCACTGCTCTAAAAGTTTGAGCCTCTTTTGCTGATGGGATTCCCATGAGGAGTCTGTCGTCCACAAATTGGTTATGGGTGATGTAACACCCTGTTTCCCCCAATTTGTAATTAATCATAAAGTAGGAATTACCATGCTAATGCATGAG
>JASDQU010738914.1:49833-64908 GCA_032191745.1 Picea mariana
CTGTTTAACCAATCTTGGAGAGCACTGTTTATTTGTTTATCACTTTGATGTCTGGATGCTATAAGTTGAATTGAGTTATCCCATTGATCCATCTCTGAAAAATACAAAAAAACATTTATTTCTTAAGTTACCAAGCACCTCTGGTCTGCAACCACGGAGGGTTTCTTGGAGAGTTAACACCTGGTTCGCTAAATCTCGATATAGGAGAGGAGCCATTAGATTTTGGTATTTCGGCTATTCAGAGTTCGAGACGTAGAGGAGACTGTGGTCTTGGTACTGAGAGTTTCAAACTCCAGGTACGTGAAATAACGAAAGCATCGCGACCGTCCATTCCAGAGGACATGTGGCAGAGATCCGAACCCATCAGAGTTTCGGATACCGGGAGGTTGAAGGACCAAGAGTTTGGTCGCAACAGATTCGTGAAATCGCAAATCCCGAAGTCCCAAAAGGTGCACGCGGTTGAGGTTTCGGGGAAATACCTGAAAGTAGATTTTGGTAATTCAGTTACCGGGAAAACAAGAAGTAAGAGTTCTAAACTCTTGACCCATAAAATCGCGAAAGGATGTGGGCCATCGGTCCAGTTGGATCGTAGCCATTGGTTCAGGAGGGACATGGACTATTGATCCCTCGACAGAGATATTTTGGTATTTTGGCTACCAGGGTTATAAAGAGTAAGAGAGTCGGGACTCTTGATCCATGAAATCCTGAAAGGATGCAAACCGTTGGTTTAGGGGAGGCTTACAGCCGTTGATCTCCCTTTGGAGGGGAACTTCAGAGATTTCAGAGTTTCGGGGATTTGAAAGGGAGAGAAAGAGACATTGCATTGCGATTTCCTGAATCGTGAAAAGCCGGTAAGTGCTTTGTCGATTAAGCATGTGGTCACAGAACAAGGTCACGTGGACAAGTCCCAAGCGGGGAGCTTGTCACTCACCAACCCTTTCGGGGTTCGACATTTCGGCATTTCGGGGTTTGAAGAGTCCAAATACTTGAATCTCTTGCATCACTGAGTCCCAAAATGAAAAAGGTGCCTCTTAGCTTGGCATGTGGTCATAACCAACGATCACATGGAGGTGGATAAGGGAAGAGCTAGCCTGCACTAGGCCCCCATAGGAATTCGAGGATTCTATCCCTTGAGGAAAAGCGAAATTTTTTTTTTATGTCGTAGTGGGTATGTGGCAGGTGAGAGGATCATCCAATTTATGAAGGGTCAATCCCTAAAGTTTGTGATTTTCAATGGTTTCTTTGAGGTTGCAGCCTAACCCTTCAACCATTAGAATGAAGATAAAATGGGAGAGAAGGTATCCTTAACGAATACCTCTTGATGGTTAGAAAGGAGGAGAGGGGGAGACATTGATCAAGAGAGAAAAGAAGGTAGATGAGAGGAGGCCTAGAATCTAGTCGATCCATTCAGGGTGGAATCCAAAGGCTTTTAGAATTTCTCTTATATATTTCCAACTTAGTTTGTCAAGGGCCTTGGACATGTCCAGTTTGATTAACATGTTAGGTGTCCTCATTGCATTTAGGGAGTGTGCTACTTCATGGGAAAGGGCAATGTTGTCTATAATTTGATGCCCTTCAACATATCCAAACTATTCAAGAGCGATCAGCCTTGGAAGGAGAGGTTTAAGGTGAAGAGAAATGAATTTAGAAATAATTTTATAAACAACATTGCAGAGGGAAATGAGGTGGAATTTTTTTCAATCGGTTGATTTTTCCTCTTTATGTATCAAATATAGGAAAGTTGCATCAAAGCATGGAGGACTCCAAACATATTCTTTGATTCTTATTCTAGAGCCCAAACATCCATTTTTATAATCAACCAATAGTGATGAAAAAATTTAGAAGTAAATCTATCCAAGACAGGATATTTTCCAACACTCGAGATGAAGTTAGTTGTATCGTTTTCTTCCAGAGAAATCAACTACAATAGACTGGCATTTTGTTCATCTAACACTAGATGAGGGATGTGATGAGCAATAGCTTGAATGGAATTTATTCGATTTGGAAGAGGTTCATCTAGAAGATCCTAGAGATAAACAATTAATTCTTGCTCAATATCATAATGGGAGGTTATCTTGGTACCTTGATCAGAAATGAGATGAGTGATACAATTGGAGTGACTTCTTTGGATCAATGAATGTTGAAATAATTTGTATTTTGTTCACCTTCTTTGAGCCATTAAACTCTCTATTTTTTTCTCCATAGGATTTCATCCTGCTTTTGTCTTTCATAGATCTGTTCAGCTAGAGTTTCTTCTTGCAAGGCCAACTCTGGAGATCAACCATGAGTAATGATTTGCTATTAAATTGTTGTCATTTGGGCTTCGAGAAGACATTGATCTTGAAAGATGTTTCCAAATGGTGTATTGTTCTAGGACATGATGTGTTGTTTGAGAAGTTTTAGACGTTGTTGAAAGTGATACATGAAGGATCCTCTTATTGAATGAGATTCCTCCCACCAACCCTGAACGTTTTCGAGAAATTTCGGGTGAGAAAGCCAAAATTTCTCAAACCTAAAGGGTTTTTTGAGAGGTCGATTGGGGGTGTCAAGAGAGAGGCATATAAGTCAGTGATCAGATCTTGTAGTTGGTAGAATGGTGGTTTCCATATTCCAACCATAAAACATAAGGGGTTCAAAAACAAGAAACTTATCAAATCTGTTGGCCACTTGATGGCATCCTCCTCAGCAATTGTTCTATATGACAGTTTCATTGCTTGTCTCTAGATCTATCATCTTTTGATCCTAGATGAAATCTTTGAAAGCTAGATTCTTTGCATCAAGGCATATCAGAACTCATTTTTTTTCTTCTAATGAGGTAATGAGGTTGAATTCACCTCCAACTATCCAGTAATGAGTGGAGGTGAACTTAGAAATATATTGAAGTCGGTGCATAAATTTGAGCTTTTCTCCAGACTAATGTGGCCCATAAACATTGGAGATGAAGCCTGAGGTTCCCAACCCCAAAGGTTGAAATTATGTTGTGATATTATTCCTAGTACTTAATAAATTCCATATCGTAACCTTGTTCGTATTCCACAAGATTTCCAAACCTCCTATTGTTCCCTTTAAGTATATTTCCATATAATTTCCATTTTTCCAAATTTTTGGGAGGAGGGTTCCCAACATTTCTTCCTCTTACTATTTATTCCTCTTATATTCCAGGAGATTACTAACATGGAAAACCTTGGGAGGGTTAGAATGAATCCATGATGAGGAAAATTTTCCAAGAGTTGACCAAAATGTCTCCTATTTCCTACAGAAGTTGATGATTGGATTTGCGACCTCTTCATTTGCCTCTTTGGTTTTGTTTTTTCCTTGAGTTCGTTGGGTTGAATGCCAAGATTTGGATTAGGATTTTGGAAATTATGAAAACAACTAGTGACAACTCAGTTACAGAGAGCTAATTATGAAAACGACTAGTGACAACTCAGGTCCATTTTTTCCGGTTACGGAGAGCTAATTATGAAAACGACTAGTGACAACTCAGTTTTGGAGTTACAGTGAAACTTGGTGCCTTATTGTTCACCTACTCAAATTTATAGTTTTGTACTCATTTAATTGTGTGGAACATGAATAATTTTAAGGATAAAAATTTATATTAAAATATAAAAACTTAGACTAATTTTAAAAATAGACTCATAAAATCGTCAACTTCTTGTGAAAGTAACACATGTATTCGTTCTGAAACTAAACGTTTCAAATCTTATAACTATGCTATAATTATGTCAAGCGAGCTACTTGTGGTTAAATTATCTTGTATATATTTTTTAACTAGATTTATAGTTCAAATCTTTTTTCTTTAAACTTTAAACTGGGTTTAAATATTCTTTATTTATTTTTAAAAGAAAATATCTATTGTCTAATATGCAGTAAAAGAATTTACAAACGCAATCCTTCTTCAAAGAAAACCCATTTATCTTTTAGTCTTAGATTACAACATGATTCACAAGTTTGGATATTGTTAATACAATTCTAGATTCTAGATTGATATATAAAAAGAATACTTATTTTTGTTCTATATCATGAGATTAAATCTTTGTCTACTTCTAAAAGAATTTTTTTTATTAAAAAAATAAATGTATTAGAAAAAATCTTATTTTGCATGTAAAGTATTTCTATCTGGTAAACAAAATAATGTTTATAATAAGTTGTAACATTTATTATTATTTTTATATACTGTATTAAAAATTAGATGTAAACTTTTGCTTCTTGAAAGTATAGAATAAGAATTCCCTGGATTATTTTATGTACTATCATTAGTATCTTTTATCTCCATTCTTTCCTTTAAAATAAATAATAAACTGAATTTCTTCACTTGCTATTTACACATATATATTTTTTCTACTTAATCCAGAATATAATTATCTATCATCATTAGCGATAAGAATAAAAGTTAGGTAAAGTAATTTATTTTAGTGAAAAGGAAATATTGGGGATCAATTGAGGAGAGAATCCATTTCATCCCAATGGTAGACCAAAGCAATCAAATTATTTGCTCCTATCACCTTCGAGCCTAATTCTCTAGGGACTGAAAATTTCAATAAACTTCTCCAGGTAAATTTCAAAACTTGACTCTTTCTAAAAACCATCAACTTCAATTCATGCACAAGTACTCATCAACGTCCTATCTCCTCTATACTTGTTTTTCCTCTTGTGTTACCAACAAGAATAATAGTTTTCCTAGGCATTTATTTTCAAGCTAGCCTCATCCCTAACCCTAGAGAGTCTTGGCCTAACTTTGTGCTACCCTGTTCCCTCACCTCCCACATCTTTTGGAGTAGGTTTACACTTGAACGCATTTACCCTGGTGGTTTTTATCCCTTTTCACTCTACCATGGAATAAAGAATTACTCCTTTTATAACTGGATTCTCTCATCAATTTGTCTCTAGTAAAATAAAATAAATATAAAATGATATTTACACAATTATTCCTCATCATCCAATGTTTATGATGATATATGTTAACTTAAGTCTTTCTCAACATAATAATCCAAAATCATAATTATTCAAAATGATTTAAATATTAAATTCGAGGGATATTACAATAATGGACCCACTTGGTGGCTTCAAAGGATTTGAATTAAGTTCCTAGGGTATTCCCTGTGCCCTCTAGAATATATTCTTCCCAAAATTCTTGTGGCAAGGAGTAGAGGTGAACCCATACTAGAGAAAGGAGAAGTCCTCTTTGTCTGGATTGAAATTTTCTTTCCAATATCTGAGGTGTAACCCAGCAGATCTATAGAAGTGAGGCCCAGTTTCAAAGATTCAGTTACGCTCCTTGGAGTCTTAAAAGATAAATGTAAAAAACCCTTTGGACCCGATATTTAGATCAATATGATTGGTAGGTTTCCATCTAAAAGTAATCCAACTAATTAGTTCCTTCTCAGGATGCCAGAGACCCAAGAACTTACCAATGAGTGTGTGGTCATTCATGTGTTGCACATATCCGACCAACTTTGCGGTTCTAATCTCGTCTTGTACTGGGGCATCACAGTGGATTTTGGAATGTACTATCCCACTTACTAGTGTAAATATAAGTGAGATAAGGTCACAGTAGAAATAAATGTATAGCAGAAAGATTTGGCAAAAGGAAGATTCTTTTACTTGGCAGATCAATAGGACCCATGATGAGTCGATGATCAATATGATAACGAATCATATATACAATTATGAACGTCATTGATTTCCTTACCTTGTCATGATTAACCATTAACCATGACAATTAGATAACAATATCAAGTAATTTTATGTATGAAAAGATAGTAAACCATATTTTAAGAATAACTATACAAATATGTGCTTACCAATGGAAATAATTAAAAAAAAAATGGTGATTTAGGTGATGTTACAACTACGAATATATAATTAACAAATGAGAGATACATTATAACACATATCTCTATTAGATTACTGAATTCATTATACAATACAATTGTGGCTCATTATATAGAGCTCAATGATAGTTATCAAATATAACTTATTCCAATTATAGGATGAGAGGTTGAGAAAATATCTCAACCATAAACATGAATCTAGGATCTCATAAATCCAATTCCCTAACAAACTCCTAATAATAAGATCACACAACTCACGTAGAGATTGACTCTACTTCTTAATACATCATATTAGATAAGTAGGAATTATATATTCCAACACTCTCCCTTAATGACTACTTATCTAAATATCTTTGTGGTCATATCTTCATCACTATCATGGCTTCAATTTTTCACTTGAGCTTGCTTTACTACGGGCTTCATCCTTGAACATTATTTGCTTCCTCTTGTAACTTGTACCTACATATAATTATTGATGTCCATATAAAACACAATCCATCTACCAGAATACATGGGTCATCTGCCACTGTAACCGCTAGTTCTCTAGGAATTGTTTTCAGCTACATAGCTCATCAATGTTAAACTCTCCCTTAAACGTAACTTGGTCCCTCACACTCTGAGACTCACAACTTGGTCTCACACTTTGAGATTATTCCATCTCACATCCCCACCTTGAATCAAAGATCCAAAGTCTCTGATTCAACATCAAGCTAGCATACAAGTACACCTGCCACCTTCATACCTACCCTAGTGGTTAATTCCACAACTTGATACAACAACCTCTCTGCCTATGAGAGAGTATCACATCCTGTGATCACATGTGCTTCTGCGCTACAACATGTATGCATGTTTATGTCTTATTAACAGGGCTTACAACAAACCTGGAGAAATCATCTTGCCTATAGCGAAGCATTACAATTTGGACCATAACCTGGGGTGTCGGGTACAACCGATCATGCACCCCCTACAACAATTCAATCAGGTACACAAAATATCAACAATACTCTCACCAATCATATGCCCAATATTGCATGCCCATTATATATTTCCATTTACATCTCATCATCATTCTTGACCAAGACACACAACCACTTCACACAACTTAAATAACTATCATCACACCTTCAAAGAAGAAATATCACTCACAACTCAATCTCGCTTTTGTGACTTAATTTGGAGGATGTGTGAGTCCAATGGAATGAGCACGTACACCTCACTTCATTTCGCTATAACACCTCCATGTAGTGACGCAAACAACAACAAACTCCAACAATAGCAGCCTCTCGCTTTATGACTCCTTTACTTAGTAATTGCAGCTCCTCTCCAAAACTCAAAAAATGAGTCCTCTGCAATATCATGGACAACGGTTTATCACACACCCTTCAATATCACCCTCTCCTTGGGCTTCCTGATTAGAAACAACATCCCATAATCTGTCACTTGCCATGATGAAAAATTTAACACCATCATTAATGATCTCTTCCCGAATTTCTGGTACAACTACAACATACTGCTTCAAAAGCCTATCCCCAAATGCCCGTGAGACAACTAGTACACCTGCAATGCACCATGTGCCAGCCCACATGACAAATCCTCCAACATCCTTGATTCTCTTTCGCTCATCACTTTGATTAGGTTTATGGTCCCTCAAAAGAGAAACAACTTCCTTTATCTCCTGAATTTGAGAATCTAAACCTCCAATATCAGCATATGACTCCAATGGTGCCTTCTCCACTTTTATGAAAAATACCATTGGATCAACTTCATCATGCAAGAGGCCAACAACAGATAGGACCTTATTGTGCATGAGAATGGTGCATCTAGGCTCAAGATCATCTTTATCTACAAACGACAGAATATTGACATAATACTCGGGACCGACCGAAGACGAAACAATTGCATGATTTTATTGATAATTTCCTCCAGATTACCGACGCTCATGGGAGATCCCCTCAAATTTTTGACCTTCGACCTGTCTACCTCGTTCTTGTCCACCTGGGGTTTCAGTCACTCCTGGTTGGAGAAAAACTCCTCCTCCATGAGAAGATAATCTTTTATCCTTTCAAGCTTTAAGAGCCAGAGCTTGCATTTGGTCAGGGGGGTCACCACAGGCAATCGAGCGGCTGCTTCGGGGCCTTTGTGCTTTCTTTGTCTTCGGCCCATGCGAGTTGGGGGTGCCGCGGGTTCAAATTTCTTCTCCTTCTTGTCATCCTTCTTGCGATCATCCGAGGAGCCCTTGCGATTAAATCCACCGCCGTGAGCTTGCCCCATTGCCTCGACGTGATTCAAGAACTTCTTCTTGCCTCAAAATAGATGGCAAAGGCCACAATGGCCCCACGTTTCCTCGCGTTACAGTGAATTTGCACGAGCTAGAAATTTTTGCTAGCTACGCCCTCCTCCTCTTGTGGGCGAATTCTCTTCAGCTTGAATTCACACGGGATCCTTCACATAGAGAAATCTCACCACCAATAGCAAGAACATACAACGCTATTCATAGCACAATTAGCAAACCCAACAAACACTCAACACATTGAGACAACAAACCACTCCAGATGATTAAACATGCAACTCCACAAATTGCACGTAGCTCCACATGATCCTGGGCACTCCCGTGAGGGAGTCACGCCCAACCCTGAAGCTCTGATACCAAATTAACAAATGAGAGAGACATTATAACACATATCTCATAATACATTTGTGGCTCATTATATAGAACTCACTGATAGTTATCAGATCTAACTTATTCCAATTATAGGATGAGAGGTTGAGCAAATATCTCAACCATAAACACAAATCTAGGATCTCATAAATCCAATTCCCTAACAAACTCCTAATAATAAGATCACATAACTCATGTAGAGATTGACTCTACTTCTTAATACATCATAATAGATAAGCAGGAATTATATATTCCAACATATATACCATAGAATTCTCTTAGTTCATAACTAGTTTCTTTGATTACAGACTAATTTTATATCCATGGTATGTGTGCATACTACATTAGTTTCAGTAATGAACGAGTTTCCTAACAACATATCCCTTAAACAATCGACTTTCCTAGTGAGAGACAAATTTATATACAGTCTGTATTCTAGGTTATGTCATTGCACTATTCTCGTATGTATTTGACAAACTTTGCTTATGGGTTTTGTACAGGGGTTTGTAGATACCCTTGAGCGACGTCGAACTCCAGGGTCATCGATACCAGATGTCGAAACTTACGTTTTAGTGGTTACTCTTATATATTGTTCATAGGTTATAACTATTTTCATGTTGAGAATCAACAACACAAGTTGATTAGTAATGAAGAGTTTGGTTAGGATGTTACAAAGGTCAAGTAGCTTTATTTACTTCCTTGTTGAAGCATATAAGAGCTCATTATTATATTGTGAAATAATACCCCTAGTATAAGTATTATTTTGTTTGTTTTATTTGTGATTAGAAAGAACTAATTATCATACAGACCCTGTGATTGTAACACCCAACTCACATATAAATTCATCTTTTCTTTTCGTATTATTTACCAACAAGGATGGATATCAGTGACTAACTCGGATTTATGAGTGGAACAAAATAAAACCACAGATTTATAATATTAACACAAAGACACAGTGAACAATAACAGAGATACATTAAAACTTGACTTCTATTAAAGAAGAAATATATTGAAAATTGTAACATTGTAACACCTTGTTTCCCCCAGTCTGTAAATATAACTTTATTGGCCAAGAACTATGGAAAACTCAAAGTGTGAATGTTTGATTTGATAGACCTTTGTATAAAAGGCCGATGACTGTAAATCATGTTATTTTAATGGATAATGGAAACATGTTGCATAACTGCTGAGAAGGGGATGTGCTAAGAAAGACCATGATTGCTAATGAAAAGGTGGTGGAGGGGACCTGGAATGGTTGTATTAACCTCTAGCGAACCAATACTATGCTGGTTTTAATTGCTCAAGATTAGAACAACCCTCTGACCCGAAATGAATTATAGTCAAGCTGGTAGGTGGGAAGACCTCCTCAAGATTTAATGAGGGGATGGGGTAGACTGCCCATCTGTAAGGCTTTCGGACCTAACCACGGACTGGGGATTCGAGCCACATGCAATATTGCTAAGGAAGGAAAGAAAGGAAGCGTGGTGTGGGCAGAGAGGACCGACAAAGAATGCAAAGATGAGAGTGGAAACTCTTGGGTCCAAGGAAGGATTGAAAGTGAAAAGTGAGTTCTGATCATAGGAGATATAGACTGTGTTAGGATAAGGAGAGTAACATTTGTCCTCGTCTATTCCTGTATAGGGAGAAGGAGAGTAACCTTCATCCATAACTTTCATTGTGCTGGAAGTGAGATATTGAATCTCAAAGCATAGTGGCCTAAGCTCGGAGGTGGCCAGTGATAAATCCATTGGGAGTGACTAAGCCTATGGTTGGGTGGAAACGAGCACCCCTCTCAGCTGTTACATCGCGCCTTATGGTTTTGATAAGTGTTTTTATGCCTTGTCCCTTGATTGGAAATAATGAATTGCATGCTTGTATTTTGTATGCCTAAAATGATCCATGTACTGAATGATTAAATTAGAAGTATGTGTTCGTTCCTTGAGAACTTTCATATCTTCTTTAGTTTCCTTATGCGCTAGTTTAATCCCTCGAAAGCACTTCCCATAGAACTTTGTCACCGTCCTAGAATCACATGAGTACTTCCTGATTTGGCGGAGATTGAACCCTGCAATCACTGCAAGGACAGAGTCCAATAATCTCAGGAGAGGTAGTATGTGTATGCATAGGCTCTCTATGAGGTAAGCAGAGACCGAGAACCACTTAGGTTCTAGACTTGATGAAGGAGCGCAAGAGGTGTGCAGAAGACCCTTTTAAGAGTTAAGTCTAGGAGAAAGAGTGCAACGCTCTTAAGTCCTTTATAACTGACGAAGCTCAGGAAGGATAGCGAGATTCAAGTATCGAAAGGGAACACCCTTTCGTTTGGGAGATGAATTGATGAGAATCGTTCGGGAGGATCCAAGGTCTATTATGACCGTTAGATTTGAAGAAGGAGAGAAGGCATTAATGCCTCGGCTACTTCAGTCTTCATGAATTCACACATTGGGAGATTCGTGTGTTAGCGCGGTCAAGTCTTTTGAAACCATATGACACGAAATAACCTGGACAGTAGATCTAAGGATCTATCGGGACCCTCATTGACCATTGGATTTGGTGCTTTGAACTATCGGCATTTCGAAAGTCGGGAATGTAGAGGAAGTTGTGACTTGGAGGTCGCAAGTCGCGAGATCCCGACATCATCGAAACCATCCATCGAAAGGGATGTGTGGAGAGAGTTCAATTTTTTGCTGACTCGTAGGAGGAAAACGTCAAAGGGGAGAATAGTGATATCTCGCAAGGACCCGATACACGATTTCATAACGTGCCTTTCAATTAGGCTTGTGGTCACAGGTAATGGTCACGTGGAGGAGGATAAAGGAGGAGCTAGCATGTTTTAGGCCCCTATTGGGATTTCGGAGGTTGGAGAGAGCCAAGGCAACTCAGATGTAGAATACCCGACATGCGAAGTCCTGAAACACCTTTTGGGTAGGCACGTGGTCACAGCCTGTGGCCGTGTGAGAGAAACTTGYGTCTGGTGCTTGTTCGTGTAGGCCGAGTTTCGAAAGGAGATAATCTGATCCATAKATAAGAAGGGCATAGATTTGAATCATTGATTTTGGATGTTATCATCAAGATCATGAGATCAAAGATCCTGTAGCATTGCGGGGAAAGGAGCTATGAGGATTTTAATATATTGAGGGCAGACCGCAATTCAAACCATGGTTTCGTCAAGAGGACACATGAAGGTGGTGAGAGCATTGCGGGCCCAAAATTAGTTTGACCCCAAACCACTTGTGGTCATGCCCGCAATCGTGTGATCATCGCCAAGTTCACATCAAGAGAGGGGGCTTATCAAACAAAAGGAGCTAACGCCTAACACTCCCAGTTTTCGTAGTAGGGTGAAATGGAAGGTTGCGGGTGCCCTTAAACCTACACCAAGATACCGAAAGTTTCTGTGTTTAACTATAGAACGAGACCATCAAGGTCTCAGAGAATTTTTTGGCTTCAGAATTTGAGATCCTCGACCAGGAAGTCAAACTGGTTCTCTGACCTTCCAAATTAGGAACTATGAATGGAGATTATGTCCTTTAAGAAAAGAGAAAAATTTTATTCCTTGTCGTGGGTGTGTTACAAATTGGTATCAGAGCATGGTTACAACACTTGACCTACTTGGGCTCACAGACAAGTCACTTAAAAACTCTATTTGGAGTACTTTTAAAAGAACGACACTCTACCTTACCTCTTTCTTAAAAAGTCTGATTTAAAAATGTTATTAAAGAAAATAATGAAATTTTCTACTGTGTGTATGCATTTAATACATTGAGCCATGTATTGTTCATAAACTAATAGATTGTTAGCTAACAATAAGTGTTTTGGCAACACTCGAGCAATCATTGAATCACGGGAAAAATCCAAGACTAAAGGATGGTGATGTGTCATGAAGTGGGAGATGGCTCCCACAATAGAGACAAAGAATCTGATGAAAGGAGGGCAGTGGAAACCCCTCCAGATCTCACTGAAACTGTAAGGAGCCTCAGGGATGAGTTACAGAGTTTCAAGACTGACAACGAGAGATTGATAAATGAGCAAGAGAAATAAACAAAAATTAATGCAGTCTTGCTATAGAGCTTATCCGACATAGAGAGGCAACTGCAGCACTAAAGGATGGTGATGTGTCATGAAGTGGGAGATGGCTCCCACAATAGAGACGAAGAATCTGATGAAAGGAGGGCAGTGGAAACCCCTCCAGATCTCACTGAAACTGTAAGGAGCCTCAGGGCTGAGTTATAGAGTTTCAAGACTGACAACGAGAGATTGATAAATGAGCAAGAGAAACAAACAAAAATTAATGCAGTCTTGCTATAGAGCTTATCCGACATAGAGAGGCAACTGCAGCACAAACCCACAACCAGTCATGTGGATCGAAGGCACAAGAAAAGAAATCAAAGTCCACCTAAGACACGAAAACATGACTCCATAAGTGACCCCACTAGGAGAAGTACCACTAAGAAGGTCCAACCTGGAGGGAGGGGACACTCACCGGGAGAGTCCTCTAGAAAGGAAGATGACAACTCTGAAGGATCTTCTAGTAGTAGGGCCAACTTGCATTCTCCGAGGAAAGGAAGGAAACGAAAGCATGCCAAAACTCGTGGTCCTGAAGAGTTCAAGAAAGCCAAACCACCCTCTTTCGACGGAGATATTAATAAGGGAGAAGAGGCAGAATCTTGGCTGCTTGGTTTAAAGAAGTACTTCAGAGTCCATGACTACTCTAAAAACTTGAAGGCTCGAATAGCCATATTCAACCTGAATGGAAAGGTCTCCATATGGTGGGAAGACCTTAGGAATGTGAAAGGAGTCCATGAGAAGGACTTGTCATGGAAACAGTTTGAGAACTACTTCAGGAAGCAGTATATGTCATAAAAATACATGGATGGGAAAACTAAGGAATTCTATGAACTCTGACTGGGGAAGCTCACCATAGAGGAATTTGTCAATAAATTCCTTTAACTACTGAGGCATGTAACCTACATAAAAGATGAAAAAGAAAAAATGCATCGGTTCATTAGTGGGTTACCTCAGACCTACCAGGATAGGATTGAGTTTGACGAACCAAGGACCTTAGAAGAAGCTATCCGGAAGGCAAGGTATTGTTATGAACAGTTTGGGAACAAGACAAGACCCCACGAGGACTGGAAGAAGAAGAGTAGTTTGGGATTCCAGAAGAAAAGGTTTAACTCCTCAAAATTTAAGAACTATGGAAAAGATTCTAGGGGGAGCCTTCCTGGGAGAAGTGTATATTAGCAAAATTTCCCCTCTCAAAGTGGAAATAAAACTTTTTAGACAGTCCCAACAAAGATTGATAACCTAAAGAAGGAACCCTTAACATGATGGGGTTTTGGAGAAAATCATATATTGAGGGACTTCCCACATAGAAAATAAAACAGTAAGGAGGTATACAATATCCAAGAAGCTACCACTGTCCATGATGTGGCTAGGATCATGCCATGAATTTATGAAGCCCTGGAAAATAATCAAGCCGACCACCAAGATTCAGTAGTGGAGTTGGAAGGTATGATCGCCAACCATCCATTTTCTATTTTAATCGACCCAGGTTCTAATTTGAGTTATGTAGCCCCTCAGACTGTCGATAATTGTAAATTGCAACCAATTAGACATGTTAAACCATGGTTGGTACAACTAGCCACTGGGACCAAAAGAAAAGTGGCAGAGCCCATACTAGCCTGCCAATTCATCATGGGTGGATTGCCCACCCAAGCGACCCTTAACATACTTCCCCTGGGATCTTATGACATGTTGATTGGTATGGATTGGTTGGTTGCTTATAAAACTAAAGTGGATTGTTATCATAAAACTTTAGAATGTGTAAACGAAGAAGGTGTTATCACCCTATAAGTTATAGGATCAACTGGTGACTGGAATATTATCTCTCTCTAGTGTTTTTGTTGACAAATGATTTTTCATTCTGCAAATAATTTGAAAAGAAAAAGAAAAAAGAAAAGAAAGAAAAAGAAAAGAGGGCATAAAAGAATTTCAATAAATCCCCATGCAATAATAGTAACTTGGTCCATACCTTTCAAGCATGGCCAAGTTCTTTTTTTTAAATTGATGTTGATAGGGTTAGTGAATAAGTTTGGCTAAACCATTTAATCTTAGCCAAAGTATCTAAGTTAGATTAGTGAATAAATATGGCCAAACTATCTAATCTTGGTCAGATAGCCCCAGGGTAGAGTAAGTTCTTAGCCCAATAGTCTAATATGGGTTAATTGTCATAGGAAGCTAGGTTAGAATATAGGCTAGTTGCTTTATTTCAATAAAACCAGCTGGATGATCAATGTGGCACCATGTTTCAGATGCTTAAAAATGGCGTTGGTCTAGCCCCATGGTGGTGTATACATGAAAATCCTTGGAAAAACCTGTGAAATGCACTTATCCTAAGTTCTCGGGCGCATGTATTCTATGCGCCCTCACTTATACTCCACTCATATATCAATGGTTCAGATAATCACACTCAAATCTACGGTGGTCATATTTTTCCGGACCCCCCCCCTTCCCTGACCGTTCTATCTTTAACGGAGGGGGGGGGTCCAGAATCACTGATAATACCCACGCACATCTAGACGGCCC
>JASDQU010738914.1:89282-155066 GCA_032191745.1 Picea mariana
ACAGTTTCGCAAAAATGGACAGTTTCGCAAAAATGTACAGTTTCGCAAAAATGGACAGTTTCGCAAATAGCAAACGAATGAAACGAAAAATGAAAATGTACAGTTTTGTACAGTTTTGCAAATAGCAATGAAAATGAAAATGTACAGTTTTGTACAGTTTCGCAAATAGCAAATAGCAAACAAATGAAACGAATGTACAGTTTCGCAAACGCAAACCAATGAAAAATTAAGTTTATATCTACGCAATGTAGATATCGATGCAATGTTTATATCTACACGATGTAAATTATCAAAAATCGAAACAGAATTTGAAACAGTATGCGAGGGCTTGTGTGAGGCTCAAAAAATTCGAAACAGGGGTATGTGAATGTATGCGAAACAGGGGTATGCGAATTTATGCGAAACCAAACCAAACCAAATAGAATTAATGTATGCGAAACCAAACCAAACCAAAAAGAATTATATCTACGCGATGTAAATTATCAAAAATTTGAAATAGGGGTATGCGAATGTATGCGAAACCAAACCAAACCAAACAGAATTTGAATGTATGCGAAACCAAAAACGCGAAAATCGAACAGAATTCGAAACAGTATGCGAATGTATCCGAAACCAAACCAAACAAAACAGTATGCGAATGTATGCGAAACAAAACCAAAAACGCGAAAATCGAACAGAATTCGAAACAGTATGCGAATGTATGCGAAACCAAACCAAACCGAATGTATGCGAATGTATGCGAAACCAAAATCGAATGTATGCGAAACCAAAATCGAATGTATGCGAATGTATGCGAAACCAAAATCGAATGTATGCGAAACCAAAATCGAATGTATGCGAATGTATGCGAATATATGCGAAACCAAAATCGAACAGAATTCGAAACAAAATGCGAATGTTTGCGAAACAGTATGCGAAATTTACGCAAACAATTTGCGAAACACTAAATTACCTCGACCACCGCTGCGTCCACTGCTCCACGTCCTCGGCGTCCACTGCTCCACTGCCCCCATGACCACTGCATCCTCGGCGTCCACAGCTCCCACGACAGACCCTCACAAAGCCCACGACAGAGCCTCACACAAGCCCACGACAGAGCCTCACACAATCCCACGACAGAGCCTCACACAAGCCCATGACAAACAAAAAAATTCCCAAACGTCAAAACTCGATGTGTGGCAATTATATAGAAACATCTTTCGGCCGAATAGTTCGGCCGAACAATTTTTCGGGCGAGATATTTTTCGGCCGAAACGTTATTGCCGGAAAGAAAATATCCGGCCGATCAAATTTCTACACGCAAATCGAGGGCCCAGTTATGGCTCCGTTCGATTTGACGTTTTTTTTTTCGGCCGAATAATAGTTCGGCCAAAAACAATATCTTTCGGCCAAAAAATATATTTAGTTTGGCCGAAAACTTGTTTTTCGAAATTTCGGAAACCAGATTGTCACGAAAGTGTAACCCACCTTCGTGATTCCACCCTGAGGTTTTTAATGGCTTTGTGTCTGTTTTCAAAGTTTTGTTGTTAGGAGAAGATGCTCCCCGCATATCTGAATAGACAACCAGTTGTTTGGACACTTGAACATTTGGATAATTACACTGTCATAAGAATTTTTGGCTCCACAGAAAAACCTACTCTCCTTCCATGTCACATTACGGACAAAATTTTTGTTGTAGAAGTAGCATGGCAATACAACTAGTGGTTGCATCTGTTGAAAAAGAAGAGAAAAAAACATCTCATTCCTCTGCCTTGAAAAGTAGGGGAGTTCGTGTTGAAAAATGTCAACAAAATTGAGGAATTTGCGGCGCATTCTAGTATCTCCAACCTAAGATATGCTGAAAGCATAAGAGGGTTCGACCCCTATAATATTTTTCGACAACATTTACGAACACTTGGCCTCAACCATTGTTTTATCAAAAAACACCTGCCCAAAAACATAGACAGTGGAGAAAACACTCCTGCATCTGATGCCGACGACCTAGACACAGTGCAAAGCTTCACTAAATTGTACACACAACAACGGAAAGGCCCCGGTGACAAGAGTGTTCAATCGGAAAATAACACTCCAAAAAGTACGACATCTCGGAGCATCGCTCCAATGTCCCACCACAGCAGCAAAGAAACTTAGAGTTCTTCAAACAGAGGAGGAGATAACGACCCTCCTCACTCTAAAATTGATAGTTTTCACAAGCTTCCAGTAGACAAGAAGAGAAAAACAAATGTGGGACAAGCGGAAGAGCCGGAAATTCAGAGTGAGAACATGGAACTTGACACTGATATGGATAGCATGCTACGCTACCTTGATCAGCCCGAAGATGCCATCTACCATAGTCCCCCAATGGACATATCCGTTACCGAAAATTTTGACGAAGATGAATCCTTCGTGTTCCAAAGCGTTGTTTTTGATAACCAGTCTAAAAAATTGATAATTGAGAAAAAATATGTAAAACATAAGAAAGGAAAATCTTGTTCAGAGGTTGACCTTGCCAACATGCGGTCATCCCAAATCTGTCAACTTCACAACGCGAGCGAAGATGCACTTCATGATTCCATTGGAGGCATCGAGGTCGAGAATGCCAGACTGAAGGAACGGGTCAAGGAATTGGAAGAGGCTTTGATTCTTATGCCATTTCCTATCAATCCTTTCGCAATAGCCATGCTTGCCACCCCTGCAGCTAACGTAAAAACATCCTCCACCTTTCTCGCATCCTGTAGAGGATATGTGGAGAATAATATCAAGAAAAGAATGGAACTGCTTACCGAGGCGTGGAAAACATCACAAACCATCACTTCCCTTGGAACTAGGGCACATAGTTTGCTCCAACATTTGCAGGCGGAGTTAAAAGATGAAGAAAATTTCTTTTTAAAAATGGTCCTTCCTTTTGGCACCATTGTGAACAATATAACAGAAAGAAAAAGAAGAGAACAAGATATTCCATCCAAAAACTGGATCAGTCAATTGAATGCATGTTGGAAAGAAAAAGTGAAGAACATGCATCTCATTGTTTAGTCATGTGAACAAGCCATATCGAAGGAAGATAAATTATTCACAAGGTTGTCAAGAATAAACTTAGCCGAAAAAACCAATGACTTCCAAGACCTCGACTTAATCGCAAACTCCTTGCCCTTAACTAGGAAAGAGTTCGATAAACAGGTTGTTATGTTTAAGTCCTTGCCTGTGGAAAAGTTTTACAACATCCTTCACTATGATGAAGCTCATGTCGACGACTGGCTAGTCAAATATTCAGTACATAATGAGGAAATTCATCAGGCTCTGTGTAATGTTTCTATCGACTTCCGAGAATTAGAAAACAATATTTTCAACATAAAAATATGGAATGAGATCAACATTACCCCAATGAGAAGTTACATTGAAGAATGGCTCGAAAGGGAATTGAAGCAGGCTGGCGACGAAAGGCAACAAGTAGTTGCCAGGATTCCAGCAACCATCAACGACATCAATGAAACGACAGTCGTCGATGACATCAATGAAACAACAACTACAAGTAAATAGCCAAATGGCTCATATGTACCCTCACTGTAAGTCTATTGATCTCATCCTTCTTTTTTAATCAACCCAATTATTCCATTTTTTTAAATAGAGATGTGTAGGCAAACACTTATACCTTTCAATTGATTTTTTTGTAGGTATTGCACTCTATCTTCTTTCTACAGTCCCGTTTCTTATACATATTTCTCTAATGGTCCGTGAGAGCCCCAATCCCAGTCTACATGACAAACACATTGAAATTTGCATTTATATGTAACATACTTTTATTTTTTTATATATTTCAAAATTTCCAGTAGTATGTAACAAAATTTTTATTTTTGACATATTTCAAATAAAATTGTTTTCTTATCTCCTTTTAAATTTATGTCTTCATACATTTTTATATAAAAGACAAATGCATTTAAATTTTTATATGTAACAGACTTTTATTTTTTTATATATTTCAAAATTTCCAATAGTATGTAACAAACTTTTATTTTTTTACATATTTCAAATAAAACTGTTTTCTTATCTCCTTTTAAATTTAGGTAAAAAATAAATGGTGCTCTACATGCCAAGCGTATACATGTTGCACACAACATTTTCGTGATATACATTTCAAATTTTCCATTAGTATGTAACAAACTTTTATTTTTTTACATATTTCAAATAAAAATGTTTTCTTATCTACTTTTAAATTTATGTCTTCATACATTTTTATCTTTCACCAGTTTATATAACAAATGCAATTAAATTTCCAATTTTTTTCTTCCACTGTGAACAAATTTGTAGTTTGTTATATACTTTCAAAAAAATAAATGGTGCTCTGCATGCCAAGCGTATACATGATTCACACATGCATTTAAATTTCCAATTTTTTTCTTCCACTAAACAAATTTGTAGTTTGTTGTATACTTTCAAAAAATAAATGGTGCTCTACATGCCAAGCGTCATTTACTTATGCCCCATGTTCTGTGATATACATGTTGCACACAACATTTCCATGATATGCATTTTGCACCAACACTTCCATCATTTACAATTCGATCCTATTTTCCACAATTTGCTTTGTAACCTCATTGGCAAGGACTACGCTGCCACATAACCTTTTTCATCTATTTATCTTTTCTCAATTGTCCAATGTCATCCAATCTCCTTTTCCAAATGAATGTAATCTAATCTCCTTAAAAAACTATACAACATTATTTTTTAACATCATTAGATACTTTTGTCTATAATAATGAGTGGAATCTCCACTCAACTCCTAATAAAATTTATATTCAAAAATATCAATAAACAACAAATAAAAAATTATATATAAAAAATGTCATTTTTTTTTATTACAATTAGTAAAACCAAGTAGAAGAACCACTTGTTAGATATATTTAGAATGAATATTTTCACAATTAGACATGTTATATTTTTATTTTTATTTTACCATAATTGTATTTTGATTTACTTAACGAGATATATGTAAACATTTCAAAGAGCATTTAAAAGTCAAGTAGAAATTTTGTTCATCAAAACAAACAAACTATAGAATGTGACAGGGAAAATAAAAGTTTATTAAAAAGATAAATCTTGCCAAAGAAATCTTAAAGCATGTCAATTAATAACTTTTGATTTTAAAGATGATACGTTAGAAAAGGAAAAAAAAAATATAGGGGAAGTTTAGACATTGATTTTTTTTTAAATTTTTGAATAATTATTATTAAATGTAGTTATGTAATTATTTGTGAAGTTATAAATTTTCATTACTTAAATTTTATATTTAAATATATAAATGGATTCAAGGTATTGAAAGATTTATAATCCATTTAGATTGTGTAATTTTAGAAATTTATCTATTTTTTAAGAGTTAAAAAAATAGCTAAAACAAAATAAAATAATAATAAAGGAATAGTTATATACATAATTGTTTATATTAATTTTGTATAAATAACTAAAGAAAAGAAAATAATAACATATTTTTTTTAAATATATTATTAAAAGTTATAAATTATAATTTTTAAATATATTTAAAAATATTTCGTATCGATTATACTTATAATATAGATTCTTTAAGATAAGTACGCTAAAAAAAATTGATACCGACAGTTGGGTTTACCGTATAATTAATTAAATACTCAAACAAAGCCAACTACATAATCAAATATAAAACGAATTAGAGAGTTAATTATATAATTAATTAGATTAAATTATAATTAATAATTGTATCGTTATTAAATGATAATTAATCATAATTTGCAAATAAAATATTTAAAGTAAATGGAGAAACTTAATTATCAAATTTTTAGATGTGCAAACTTCTTTCAGAGTGTAAAACTCGAGGAAAGGTTTGCATCTTCAAAAATTTGATCCCTCTTGACACGATAGTTTCTTATTGTAATATCCTCATTATTGCTAAGGGGATATGGACAAGAGATGGAGGCTGAATTAATCCACAAGAGAAAAGAAAGTCTAGGATAATGGCCAAGAGGGGGTTCAAGTGGAATTACCCATGTATATTAATTCCACTCATTTTCCTAAAATTGTTATTTGTATATGAACTTTTCAATTTTTTGATTGAGTGTTCTCAAAGACAATCATTAAATACATGTAAGAGGGTGGGTGTGAGTGGTCACAACCCAAAGTTATTGGGCACATGAGGGTTGAGTACAATCAACTCAGGGAAGAGTGTGAGTCAAGAAAGACAAGTCGAGGAGAGAAATTTGTATGGGTAGAGACATGTTGAATTGTGGGCATGAGGAGCAAGTAGAGAGCAAGAAAGAGAACTTGGAGTTGGTGCAGCCATTGAGGACGAATTATAGAGAAAGATGGAGCGAATTGGAGCAAATTGTAGCTGGATAACTGAAGATCCAAGTTGTCAAGCCTGAACACTGAACTCATGAGTGAGTTGCACTAAAAAAACAAGTGTTTGTTGTGTTTTGTTGGTAGTTTTCCTAGCAGCAAGTTCCCTTGAGTTTGTAGCTTAGAGATTCCTAGATTACCTGTGCTAGAGAGACCCTAATAAACGAATGAGACACTCGAGGGGCTGAGATCAGTGAAGGGGTACATTCATTGGGTTGGGCAGGTCAAGAGAAATAGAGCTTGTGGAAAATCGAGATAGTTGTAGGAAGATATCAGTGGGTTGTAAGTTTTATGAGTTGTGTGTGGGTAGTTAGATACCACCCTCTTTTGTGGATTACTAGCCTTAGCTCGAGGGTGACTCGCTGTTGAAATTTGGAACAATCAGTCTACGGTTGGGTGGAATGTCTGTCCCAAAAAGATGGTTGCACATCTATTGTGAAAAGATAAGTGTTTTATCTTGTTTCTATTGTATTATGAATTTTAATTGTTGTGCATGAACTATGAGTATGAAAACATATTTTATATGTTGTTGTAATGAAATTTATTAGCTGCATTCATGTCTATTTTAGTATGTTGTAGATACATCAATGCAATGACAACGAACAATAGTTAAATACATTTTTAATTTGTAGTTGAAAGTTATAAGAAATCAATTAAATCTAAAATAATTAAATTATTTAGCTGTAAAATTTCATTTTTATGAGTATTATGCATCGTAATGTCCCTCGGTTGGGATGGGGCACATTACATTATGGTATCAGAGCCTTTGGGTTCAAACATCAGCCTTGAATGGGACAAGAACGTGTGTGCATTGAGTAATTTGTTGTTGTATATTTTTCCTGTGACAGATTTGGGGGATAACAAAGAATTTAGAGAGAACCCCAAATTCGTGGAGAAAATATGAGTTTTAAGGACTTCAGAGTGTTTAAGAGGGTTAATGGAGTAGAGCGATAAAGTTGCAAAGCCAAATTTGACTTGGAATGGTCGAAATTCAAGTTTTAATGGCCGCTTGTAGCGTTGTAGGAAGTTTGGTGAATCGACGACTGAGATCGCTTTTGATATTGAGATCGACGACTAAGATTCATCATGAAAAAATTTAAAAAATCCTTAAAGTATCATCCATTTGAAAGGTTGAGTAAATCGATGGATGTGATTAATTTCAGGAGTTTGGGAAATGGATCAGATCGACCATTTGTATTCATTTCAACCATTTTAAAAGGTTAATCAAATTGTTGGCCACGATTCATTTTGGGTTGTTTCAAAATGGATTAGATCGACGACCTAGATTCGTTCGGGTTTTTGGTCGAAATTTTCTAAGTATGGAAATTCACCAAGAGAAATCGTCGATGGTTGATGGTCGTGTTGGTTGAAATGGTGAAGATTTTGGTTTGGACAAAGGATGTCTTTGACCACCGATGGTCGACGATCGAGGCGTTGATTGAATCCAACAAAGTATTTTCAATTGCCAACAAAAGTCGTCGATGGCCAATGGGCCAGTGGTCGAGCATTGGTCGAATTCAATGAAGTTTTTCGAATCAAGCAAGAGAAGTCATTGATGACCGATGTGTTGATGGTTGGACGTCAACCAAATTCGGCAAAGTGTTAGGGTGGTCCAAAAGAATCATTCGATGGTCGATGGAGAAAAGTGGATGATGATGTCATCATCCACATGTCATGCCACATAAACATCCACATTTCATGCCATGTCACCTAAGTTGACACCTGAGGATGACGTGTCATGCGACATCATCACCCATCTGTCATGCCACGTTAGCCAACAGAAGTGGTCGGTGGTCGATGGTCAGTTCAACCGATTTGGAGAAGTGTTTTCGACAATCATCAGGAATCATCGATCATTTATGTGTCGATATTCGAGAATCGACTGAATAAGTGAGGATTTCCATTCTCCAATGAATATCGTCGACAATCGATGGTCAAATCGACTGATTTAGAGTTGTGTACAAATCAGTGGTCAGGGGAATGGGTTGATGGTCGATGGTCACGTCGAAAGATCGGGGAAAGTGTGATGCGTGCCCAAGGAAGAACATCGATCATCGATGGTTGATGTAGCATGGATCAAAGGCTCAAATTCCACACAATTTGAGATCAACAGTTTAGATTTAAAAGGATACAATTCCACACAATTCCATTGTCAAATTCAAATAACAATTTTTGAAAAATCAAAATGAAACATTTAGAATACCCCTAGTGGGAAACATGCAAATGGTCAGCAATGGGATTATTGAATTGTAAATGTCATCAACTATCGTCGTTGTGAAGTCCTTCAAATATTATATTTTGAAGTTAACCATACAATCTAATTTTTCTTGTAGCAATTACAATTTGGTAGTAATTCTTTAACAAATGTGTGCCAAAAATAGTGCACGTTGGGATAGCTTTAGCTAATCTTGTTAGAATTAATATTTACTTTAGAGATTGTTTTGATTTTTTTATATCTAGTTGGTTGTGGGTAGATATTCTCCAACTATCAGATCCTATTTATGTGTGTGTTGTTGAGATATTTCCTCATGAGTTTGTTATGTTATTGAGGGAAAACTTCATGTTTAAATATATGTTGGCTAGTTGTTCTAGGAAATAAATTTTTTTTGCCCTAATCCGGGGATATAAATTACACGGATCACTATTTTTCATTATTCAAAATCCATTTCTGAATCCAGAAATGGATTCAACATGCTGAAAAACTCCTAGTGCACTAGGTCTAGATTCAACATGCTGAAAAACTCCCAGTGCACTCGGATTATACAGAAATAATCACTCAAATCTACAAATCCAACAATTTATCGTCGGATTTCGAGCAAATATCCTCGAGAAAAAATCATCATTTAGTAGAACCTTTAACCTATGGCATAAACATATGTTTGGATGAATAATAAAAATATACAGTTGTTTTTTGCATACTAAATTTCTAAGTTGGTATCAGAGTAGGTTTCTCTGGTTAAAATGCCTACGAATATGTGAAAGATTGGGAGCTGATCCTTTGTACATATGTAGTGTTGATATTTTTTTAAGTGACTTTGCTTCAACTAGAGTGGTCGGTGTCATCTTCGATTCCTTCCCCGATCCTCCATAATGCACGTTAAAGAATTGTTTTGTGCCCGATACAACATAGAACATCCATGTCGAAGAAATCAAAGAAAAAAAATCATATTAGTGGCAGCAGCTTGTGAGAGACGAAGCGTGGAGTTTTTCTTATTAATGATGACTACTTATACTATAATTTTGAAGTTTTTGTGTATAAAAATTAGGGCCAATCTTATTACATGGTGAATGTATACAAGTACACTTAGATATGCAAATCTGAACTTATATTTGCTTGCTCATTGAAGAGGAGATCAAGGTTATTGAAGAGGAGATCAAGGTTAGCATGGATTCTATGTCTGTTATCGATGCCATGGAATTCCTGAGGCATAATATATGAAAATGGCACAACAATGGAGGATAAGGATGGTCGCTTTATAAAGGAGACACTATGGCGACGAAGACATCAGGTGAAATGCATATTTTGATAACCATTGTACTAGATTGTTATTGGATTGGATGGCGATGAAGACATCAGGGCTTCATCAAAAAGGAAAGGGCAGCGCCTCATCGTTTGGGAGGGTGTAATCAGGATGAAAGAGAAACGTGGTCAGTTTGAATGAAACTGAGAAGGTTATACTAAGAATGGAAATGTGGTAAGTTTGAATGAAAACGAGAAGGATTTTTTTTCTAATTTTCACCAACAACTTGTGTGCTGGTTTGATCTAAAAGAATGGAAATGTGCTCCGTTTGAATGAAATCGGGAAGGTTTTCTAATTCTTTGCAAAAACTTGCGTGGTCGGGCAGTATGATTTTGAGGTGGGTTTAAACTTTACGTGGCTCCTACGAATGTTGTTTTAAAAAAAACACGTTGGACTGCATTATTTTGAAATCCTAAGCATGATGCGTGATCTATTGTGAGCCCTCCACTGTCAGTTATCTATATAATGTGGAAGATTTAATAACCCAACTGGGTGACCATGAGGTGATGTGTATTAGGAAGATTTAATAACCCAAGTATTTCCATTAACTCTCAAACTTCGAAGGAAGAAGGATAGCTGATATAAACAAGATTCTTGTTGTTGTATGCACCATTGTGTCTTATCACAATTGTTCTTTCCGGAGATGGCTGCCTCCTCACAGGTTTCTCAGAATAAGTGAGCGAGAGATGAGCATTGGAATGGTAGACTGGCTTTGCCAGATGCGAAGAGAACCAATAGCGGAAGTTTGGTGCATGGTGTTGATTTCATAGCATTGCTCGATAAAATCAATAATAAGGATTCCAATAACAGCAATCCAGAAGAAAACCACACTGTGATTCAACTAGCCGGCGAAATGAGAAGAAAACCACATTGTGATTCTGCAATGTACTATGAAGGCACTATCGATTTCCAACGCTTCAATGTCCAGATTAGTTGGTAGATGTGTTAAAAAATAGTTGGCTTTCTGTTCGGAGTTCGATGACTATGTGAGAATACCACTAAAGCAACTTTTCAAAGATTGTTATATTGTAAAATTTTTTTATCATTGTAGTTGAGTGTTTGACCTTTGTTTTTTTCACTAAATCACGAGATATTAAATCTCCTTATCTGGTAATGCATGAAATCAATTACCGTGGAATCAATTTTCAAATGACTGATATCGTCATAGCATAAGTTTACCAAAAGATTTTCGGAGTAGCATCAATCAAATCCTCCATATCCCACTAGCCTAAAACCTAGCTTATATTCTATCGTTTAACACTAAAATTTAGCTAACACCCAATCGAGATTATGTAGTCCCTGTAAGACCAAATCGAGATTCTGTAATATTTTCAATGCATTTGGATTTCACCACTGTCAACCAATACATTTGGATTGCAATAGAAAGTTTAAAGTTTATATCAATTCTTCATCATTTTCAAGCACGCTAAACTCACTATTTTCTCAACCCAAATAAGTTATGTGTCAAACTACACCTCTTCACCTAGAGCATACCTATACTCTTTTCTAGGCTACCAACCATTTGCACTCCTATTCTAGTGCAATTCTTGCTTACTTAGATAGTTGTTAAAACAATTTAACACTTAGTCTTAATTAAGCATTCATCCATGAACATGAGCATTCAAGAGAACAACTTCGAAACAAAAACTAAGAAAAAACAAGAAACAGTTTGAGCAACAAAAACCATGCTTAACACCCAACCAAGTCTTTGTTATTGCAAAACAATTACAATGATCACTACCAGCTCGATTTACAACATAACAGAGTCAAATAACTCATCTCACCTCACCTAGACACTCAAGAATAGATTCGTCCCACCCAAACTCTTTTCCGCAACCACCTGCGGTGCACCTCAAACGTGCCCACAATCACAAATTTTTTGTTGTTTCGTTCTTGCAGACTTTCACCAAGCTAACACATATTTTGGTTATGCCTCACACATGCCTCCACAGACTTGCATTTTCAGACTACTCCAAAACCTTTCAAAATGTCCAACTCTTGGATACTTGTCTTCCATCTTGGCAACTCTACCACATTTCCTTATCGCAGACTCGCCTTAGACTTTCTCTCCAAATCTCTTGCCAAAATTCTTTATCTCTCCTTTTGTTTGTGTTCCCTTGCTCTTATAGGAGCTCCAAAGGTCACTTGTGTGAAACATTGCATATTTGGGTGTGTCATGCCCCTTATCAAACCCATTCTCAGCCAACTTGTCATGCCATTTTCTGGACCCAGTGCCCCCATCCAAAGCCCGCGAGCCTCTTACCGTTTGTCTCTTGGATTGGCGCGTCCTATCCTTGTGCATGCCCTTTTCCTTGTGTTCTCTTCATGTCAATCTTCGTGACTCCTTGTGAGTGTGTCGATGGAGTAGTCCAACCTACCTGGCATGTCATTGTCGAGGGTAGACAAATCCACTCCTTAGGCCTGCTCCCAAGTCGCTCCACCCTTTCCCAAATACAACTGAATTCTCTCTCAATTGTTCTAAGGAAAGTAAGGTGTGTGACCCCATTGCATTGCATGTCACCATTGTTTTCCCAAGATGCTCTTTCCCATACCCAAACATCTTTGTTTTCCAAACTGATCACTTCCTTCCTTGTGCTCTTCATTTGTTTGTCGTTAAATCTTCCCAAGAAGTGCACACGCTCAGTGGGTGCCATGGGAGACCTTACATCCTCCCTCACTCCAAGTTGTTTTCGACATCCGTTGACTTCCTTGGCATCTTTTCCCATCTCTAGATCTTGTCACCACTCAACAACTGTTGCTTCCCCAACCACTGTTGTTAAGATAAACTCTCCCTGGGAAGTTCTACAAAGTGTGCACAAGTGTTGAATGCTCTTGACCCATGATTGCTTTGATACTTCGACTCTGTCATTTGTGTGTCTCATACATTGGATCCTCCCAAGCTCCGAACTATTTGGGTGATCGGTCCAACTGTCATGTTTTTCTCTAGAGAATGCATGTCTCCAAATCCAACAAAATCTTTTCCATCTACATCATTGTCATCATCTCCAACTCTTATTGGTCTTGTTGAGTCTCCCACTGTAGTCTCAACCCGTTCGTCTCACTTAACTAAAATCCTTGAGTTAAGGTCATGCCCCTTGCCTCAACTTCACAAGTTGCCTCCACAACTCATCCTTTCATTTTGAAAATTCCCTTCTTGAGTCTTTCAATGACACCTCCACTAGGAATCACCATTTGTGCTACTTTATCTCAGTAACACCTTTCTATCTTCTTCCTTTAACAAGCAGAATGTAGACAATAGCCACCACCAAGGATATTGGCATACATCGTGCCTGAAATATATTATGTGTGTAAGCCGCATGATGAAATGAACTTCCTTCAGTGTGCATCCCAACTCCTTAAGCCATTCTGCAGTCAGTTGGAAGTTGTATATCCCCATGGCCTTCCTAAAAAATTTCACAATCATCACTAGATGTAGGTCCTCGTCTCCTAACTCTTTCATGTCTCTCTCCAAATTTAGTTGATCAAGTGCTTCCACACACTGTCTTGGCTCAACTCTTGGAGTTTTTGTGGTGGGCAAGTTTGTTTCCTGATCTTTCATAATGTCCATAATTTGTTGTTGATGACTATTCACATGGTGATGTTCCTCCTTCTCCATGGAAAGTGAAGAATCCAACTCTCTCTTACACTCATGTTCATGGTTCTGCATGTTCTTCAATTGACTGACGTTCTCCATGGTTGTCTTTATCGATGTTTTCATCACTGTCCATTGCTGCTCCTCTTGCCCCAAACTACTCAGAGATGTTGTAGTGTGAATGACATCTGGTTGTTGTGTAATGTCGCAAGGCTCGTCTTTCCTCCCATTGACTCCTTCTATCAACCTAGTCACAGAGATCCTAGGCATCCTCTCGATCTTTGTTTTCATCGTCAAGGGTGTGCTTGGTGTTTTGGCCTCGTCCATGAAAACTAAGTAGTTTTCGTGAAAGAGTGGACCTGCCTTGGAAATTTTGAGGAAGTCCAAGCCCAATATCATCACATGATCTTCCAATGGAGCTACCAATAGATCCATGTTGCCAAATGAGTCCCCTACTCTCAATAGTGTTAAATGAACAATCCCTATTAGAGGCATCATTTTTTACTTCAAAACTTTGCACATTCTAATGTAGCTCTCATGTTTGCAATGAAGAGAATTCACGACTCATTCACTAAAAATAAATTGTTTTCCCCCAATGTCAACTGAGGCTACCATATTCAACCCACTTACTATTATGTTCACAAGGCAAAGACCGTCAACTAATTCAATTTGAAAAAATTGTCATTGACCTCTTGTATTGAAATATTCCATGCATTCCACCAACGATTCCATGAATTAGTTCATCTCTTCCATCGGTTCCTACTCTTGAAACATCATTTCCAATTTTTTTGACTCCTACACTATTGGTGTGGGTCGAGCCTCCTCCTCAACCGACACAACCAACTTCCCTTGCAATGGACAGTTCCTCATAAAATGATTTTGCAAAAAGAGGTAACACTCAATCATCCTACCTTTCCTCACGAGTGGCTTGGGATGATCCTTTGTTGTTGTGCTTCCTTTATGTTGGTAAATATCCTCCTTGAGTGCTCCCAATGTAGCCGATGCCAAAGTATTAGAATTATCCACCAATTCCTTAAGTCCCTTGATCTTAGACTTTATTTGTGCATCAAATTCGTCCATCTTCTCCCAAGCCTATTGGATCTTCTCTAATTGTTGAGTGGCATTGTCTCTCTTGACCTTCCAAGCTTCGTCAATTGCACCATTCATTTTGTTTCTTGACTCTTGTCACTTGGTTTTCTCAAGATTTTTGTGCAACTCCTCTACACTATATCAAGTTTGTAATGATTTATGCGGTCATTTTCACATCCAAGTGATTTGTTTAACCTCACAAACTTCTCCCTTGGTCTATGTATGTCCATAATACTAGGCTCAAAACACATGTGACTGAACAACCCACCTTGTCGAATCGTCAGTAAGGTCTTCGCCCAACTGTCTCTGTGTTCAACTCTTTTTTTGTGTTTGCGACAAGTATTGCATAAATCTTGTGTTCGTCATCCTTTCCCAAGTGCAGGGTTCAACCAAAAAACTTATCTCTTGTCATACTCAAGGAGTGTTCCCAAATCTTCACATAAGTTGCAGCTCTGTTCGTGACTCTACCTTTCACTATCATCACAACCCACAAATTTTGTTCTTAGGTTGCCTCTATGATGGGTCAGTTTGTCAAACCCTCACCAAGCCTGCACCGAGAATACTTCACTAAACAAGTGTGCCCCTCCCCAACCACTATTATGGCTGCAGTGGTGGTGAAGAGTCATGTTTTCCTTGATACCACCTATCACAACCCCACAGGACACTCGAACAGATATTGCAATCATTCACCTCTTGAGGGAATTCTACATAGTGAAGGTTCTCAGTTGGTTGCTTGGCACACCAAGAATACTTTACCCAGACTATGCCTATTCACCTATAGTATACCCATACTTTGCTCCAGTCTATTGACGAGACACAGTCCTAATATAGTGCAACTCTTGCTTACTTAGACAATTGTTAACATAGTTTAACACCTAGTCTTATTCAAGCACTCATCCATGAACATGAGCATTCAAGATAATAACTACAAAAAAAAAATGAATAAAAACAGAAAAATAGTTGTTACACATAAAAATTCCACACTTGCATATAAAGTGTCACAAGTGTTGTACGTGGTGAAAACATCATATTTTAAGTGTCACAAGTGTCGCATGTGGCGCAAATGCCACATTCTAAGTGTCGTAAGTTTCGCACCTAAACTGTCACAAGTGTCATAATATGATTCATGCACTTTTTTGTAAGTGTCACAACTCAATAGACACCTTAGAAACATTTGTCACAATCTCCAAGTCATGTTAGAGAGAAAATCCCCATCATTGGTAGTCGAAGCACATCATTTCCTTGGAAAATTCAACTTATTATTGAGCATTTATAAAGGGTGGTGCCCCCTGGCCATACAGGGAGAGTGGCATGGCGCACCCTCTATGATGTTAGGGTAGTGTCATTGCTAGGGTGGTTTCCTGTCTCTCACTATGAGGGAGCGCCATTCTTGTTGAGGAAGAAGGGGGATCTTCTCCACCAAATTCTATGGTCCAACTCTCTCATATTGGTTTAGTTGTGTTCAACCCTCATGCTTGGGATTTGTTTTCCCTTGACTAAGTTTTGGGAGATCCTTGGTCAGGTTGACCTATTTTGGGACTTCAACAGCTCGTCGAAGATGGAGCATAAGACGAAGCAGAGATCGTAGGATCTCAACCCCTTTTTGGGTCCTTTTTGGGATTTGGGAATATGTAACAGGAATGGGATGTCGGCCCATGGGTTTACCCATGTTTATGCCTATTTTGTATGTATAAATAGAAGGCTAGGCAATGTAAGAAGTAGTTGAATAGTGTGCAAGTGTTGTGCAAGTTGGCTAAGTGCTAAGAGTGGGATCTGTGTGATCAAGAAGTGTAAGGATTCGTGCATACTATGTGAGACTTGCAGAGCCAAGTGCAAGTCATTGTAAGATATTGTGGAGGGATCTGTGTTGTAACGCAAGGAAGGAGGATCTAGCGAGTTGCGCATATCTCCTATCTTATGCAGAGTAAGGGTTTTTGGATATATGCATRTAGATGACTAATTAAAGCTAATAAAGAAGAARAGTTGGTGGACTTAKCCCCAGGGTGTGGGTGAACCACATAAATACTGTGTTCTTCTACTCTGTGCAATAATCTGATAAGTTTATGTGTTATGTGCTAAGTGTTTTCATATAAATAGATATATCTCTTTATGCTTTGTGCTTATGATGAATCTAGATGCTAGATCTGACATCTGTGAACTTTCTTAGTGCTTGAATCTACTAGATCTGATCTAATTCCTTTGCTAAGTGCTTATATACATTAGATCAGGGTGAATGTTGCGATGCTCTGTTTTCTCTGCGGAGTAGATATTGGTTAGATAATGATGAACTAATGGTACTAAGTGCTCTATTAAATGTTATAATTACATATTTGTTTCCCAGCTAAGGTTGCAGACACTTGAGTCTTGCAACCACCCCTGCCTCTACCTCGGGTGAGACTTCATCTTCTTCGCAGGTGTAGCCAAAAGGGGCGGTAGTTAGGGTTTTGTTGGTGCGTTGTTGTAGCGTTGAACCCTGGGTCTGCCCCTATCCCAACAAATGGTTTTGTTGCTGGGACCTTAAACTGTGATTGTTGGGAATTGAGGAAGAAGAACCTTTGTGCAAAGATCTGATCTGAAATTGTGAGAGCTCTATGTGTAGATGTATTTCTCTAGTGCTTAGTACTCTACTAGTTTGGTGAGTTCTGTGCTAAGGAAAAGAAGTCTGATCTGAAGAAAAGAGGTAAGATCAGGAAGCTTTGTGCCCTAAGAAAGGTAAAAGTGAGAATTCTTTATTAAAAGAGGTAACATCTGAAAGCTCTGTGCTCTGATAAAGGTAAGAATAGTGAAAAAGTTCTAGATCTGAAAGCTTTGTGCTCTGTAGAAGTAAGATTAGTGGAATTTTTTGTTTCAAAAGTATGAATCCAGGTATGTTTGATAGATTTTGTCCTAGCTTGAAAACTAGGGTATTAATAGATGAAAGAAGATTTGATATAAGTAGATCTGATAAGAATAGTGAAAAATATGTTATACCTACGCATAGAAAGGATATTTGGACTAATAAGTGTATGCAGGACCCTAGAAAGAATTATTTTCAGGTTAGCTACCATGATCATTGTGCACAGTACAAGAAAGGTTGGAGATCATTTAAACGAAAGAGAGGATTAACCCTTTGTTACAGTTGCAAAAAACCCAGGCATCTTGCTAAGGAATGACCTGGGAGAATAGCTAGTTGTCTTTGTTGTAAAGCTATGGACCATGAAGTATTGAATTGTCCTAGAATTATTGCTAAGCTTGAAGGAATGAACATGAGACAAGAAAACCCTAAGGCTGATCCAGAAACTACGATTATGAGAGAATTTCAAAAAGAATCAGAGACTTTCTTACTGCAAATAAAAGAAACCCTGAATGACCACCGACATGTCAACTTATCATAGATCTTCACAGAAAAAGAATGCCTTGAATCAATATTAGGAGAGTTCAACATTGACATTGTTCTCGATGAGAAAACACAGGTGAATATCATGACAGAGAGAACTTGGGAAGCTATAGGGAAGCCTGCTATGATTCCTTCACTAGGAGGAATAAGACTATTCAAAGGAAAGTTGATAAACCTATGGGAAAGCTCACCCGGATACCTATGAATGCCAATGGAACTTCGACAGAGGAAAATTTTGAGATTGTTAAATTCAATGAGAACAACGCCCCATTTACCATGCTACTATGAAAACCTTGGATTGGAAGAGACCACGCCATGAGGAAAGAAGAAGAAGAACTTTTAGAATAGCAGAAGCAAGAGTTAAAATAATTCATGACTAGAAGGATCACACACTTGATTGAAGAACAAAAGAAAATATCAAAGCCATTTAACACCAGAAACCTGGATGTCGAAGTTGCAAGAACACTAGAAGAACCATTGAATATTGACGTACCTATTCTAGATGAAGACAAAGGGTTACCCTTTAATCTTAGGAAAGAATCTCAACAGTGTGAAGTAACTATTCCAAAAGAAGCTAAGGATCAGAATGGAAAAAGGCACACTGAGACGAAGCTCACTAGGAAGAAGGCTAGAAAGCTGAGTAAGAAGCTAGATAAGATCAACAAGTTGTAGAAGTTCCAGAGGAGATCTCGCAGAAGGAAAATTTGCAAAAGTGGAGATTCACTGGGATATCAGAACAATGATGCATGACACTTCGCCATAACGAAGAAATATAGTCGTTGGGGCCATTATAATCGTTAGATCAATGCTCTGAATGGATAGAAATTTATTTATGGAAAACCATCTTGCCATCCGATCGTTGGGACCACGCTATAATGGATAGAACAGAGTTAATGAAGGCTTCATACCTGTTGCAAGCGACTCGTTGCGAGTTCCTATTTATCCCATCGCGTCATGCACCGAGAACACTTTTGCCAACTGAGAATTTGAGCCCGCATACAAAGTTTATTTTATATAGGGATCATCGCACTCTTGCTGTCTATCCTATTACAATGTCTAAGTTATTCCTCGAACCCGAGATTGTTAACCCCGAGTGTGTATGTCGGACGAGTTGAGTGTTGCTAAGAAAATTGTTGAGGAAGTTTTGATCGACCTCATGACTGAAAGAGTCATGTCGATGTCCACAGGTATATAAGCATCATCCATGAGAGGACTACCAACCTCTCTGTCCACTGCTCGTGGAGCTAGACCATCCCAACCATCCAATGAAAAGAGAACCAAGCACATGGATGATCTAGCGAATGCTAAATTGATCCCGACCATCTTACCCACCTATCTACTACCTTTGAGTAGCGCAATAAATTGAGACAACATACCTAGATATTTTGAGTACAACTTGGTCACTGCATACCTCCCAAAGGGGATACACACTGTTCGCGCAGACCAAGATAAGATTGCGATGTTGAATTTTAGCAACTTCAACCTTGAATATCACAAATTTACAACATGCTCACCCCACATAAGTACCTAACTCGGACTAAGGGGAAGAATTCAAAGATAATCCCCTAGTCGTGGACCCATAACCTCATGCATTCCACCCTGCTCAATGTCATGAAGATTCCTCATTTCGGATGACACCAGGAGGTGAATTCATGTGTCAAACTACTGCTGTATTGTTACCATGTAGGTTACTTATGGCTAAACTATCGTATAATAGTTGATCCGACGTTGATCAATCTGATCATGGGGTTAAGTATGCAAGGACCCGATCCACAAGATTTTTACCCCGGAAAAGCCATGGATCACGCTCTAGCACAGCGGATCAAGGAAACTTATGGTGATGTCAAGAAGGGCACACGAGGCTACAAGGTAGCCTCTATCCAGAGTGGTGCAGTGTGCCTCACCTGTCAATTGATTGTAGGGAAGTTAGTATGAAAAAACCGACCCACCCAAGTCACTGGTTTTGTAGTCAACCTCGCAGGGAAGTGCGCAGAAGGACTTCAGATGAACTGGGCGAAGTACCTGGTGAACCAATTAGAACTCGACTGCAGAGAAGTTCAGGATCAAGGGTACAAATTTCATTTCAACTGGTTATTGATCCTAATCTCTTTTATTTCCTGGGAGATGCCGGAAGGTACGACCTTCCCGGACATCAAGCCTTTCGAACCATTCATCGCGAAGTTTAGTACACTGTGGTACTCAAGAGATATGAATAAACAGTGGCAGTCCAATGTTGTTTTTCATACCTATTGCAACCAACTGAAGACATCCATCGATTCTGAACCTCGCATCACTCCGAACACTCTACACCGGTTCAGGCCCTTGATGAAGTTTAGCACAGACCAAAATTTTATTTACATCACAGTGAGCGCTAACAAAAAGAAGCAACAACTCCAATCCCACTATAAGCTAATGGAGGAGGACTTGGAGGAGATCACCAAGGACTGGTCGAATGACCTCCTCATTCCAACAGACCGTTTGGAGATATTTGACATCAACATCCCAGAAACTGCGCAGGATACACCCAGACCTAGCAGGACAAAGAAAACTGAAGAGGTTCAGGATTTAGACAGTGCATCTGTGAATATTGCTTCCATGTCACCAGAGCAAGGAGATGAAGGTCAAGATTTGAATGATAAAGAGGTCGAACAACAACAGGGTGACGAGGCTGATCCCCTAAAGAAAAGGAAAGGTTCACCTCTGAAACCTTCCTTCCGGAAGAAAGTCAAGGCCACCATGACCAAGATGCAGACCGTCCTCACCTCTGATGACTTTGACTTCCTCATAGTAGCCCTACAAGATGCTTCGCTAGAAATAGAAAAGAAACAAGAAGCAAAGAAAGAGGAGTTGTATGATCAAATTGAGACTGAACTACAAGGGGTACAACAGGCCCTACAGTCCATCCACACAGCCTCCACTACACTAGGGGAACTAGAATTGGAAGATGAGCCAACTCAACTCCACCGCCTAGCTGATACAGTTGAAGCTTGTCTTCGATGAGCACAATAAGAAACAATGAAAGCCACCCAGGCTTTGACACAAGTACAGGGATTCCTTGTAGAGCAATGCAGTGCTGCAGAACGGGAAAAGATTTCTCTCCAAGCGAAATTTGATGAAGAAAAATCCCAACTACAGCAAGAAAAGAAACAGTTGCTTGCGGAGCTACTCGAAGTAACAGAAATGGTCAATAGAGCACTTCGCTCTATGAAAGTTGTAGAAGTAAAGGCCGAAGAGAGAGTTCCACAGCATGTAGCGCAACTTGAAGAAGTGATCCAGCAGCTCCAACAACGCATAGCATATTTGGAGTTACGCGCAGTACCTGAGACCCCTCAAGATGTAAGAGACCAAAGGGAAGCAACCACCAGGAGAGCAATTGAAAGGATCAAGGCTCTTACCCTGGAATGTAACAACTCCCTGATCGTAGTGCCCTGACATATGAATGACTCGTTGAGAGACCAAAATTAAGAGCACTGGAGTTGCAACTCCAAGAGGCAAAGTACCAAGCTGAAAAGATACAAGTGCAGCTGAAGTCCCTGTCAGTTGTGGAAAGAATGATGTGCTCCCAAGAGCAATGCACTGCACAATAGAAAATCCATACTATCAATATCAGAGTGATGGAGATAACTTAGAAGCTCCAACCTGTGCAAGACAAGGCCTATAAGTTGTTTACATAGGTAGAAGGCCAAGGAGCAAAGCTAGAGCAGGTTGTCACTACAACAGAACAATGTCTAGAGGGACCTGTCAATGATGCAGTCATCCACGAGTTCACTGAAAAGGAGGTCATAGCACAACAACAATTCGAAGTAGCTCAAGCTAAGCTCGAGGCTTTCGAAGAAGAACTAGTCAGACCAGAGTGACATGGGATGAGTCACAGGTAAGTTTTGGGGGCTTGTTGGCCCTTGACCAAGTTTTGGGAGATCCTTGGTCAGGTTGAACTATTTTGGGACTTCGACATTTTGTCGAACATGGAGCGCAAGATGAAGTAGATATTTCAGGATCTCGGCCCCTTTTTGGGTCCTTTTTGGGATTTGGGAATATGTAACGGGAATGGGATGTCGGCCCATGTGTTTACCCATGTTTAGGCCTATTTTGTATGTATAAATAGAAGGCTAGGCAATGTAAGAAGTAGTTGAATAGTGCACAAGTGTTGTGCAAGTTGGGTAAGAGATAAGAGTGGGATCTGTGTGATCAATAAGTGTAAGGCTTCATGCATACTGTGTGAGACTTGTAGAGCCAAGTGCAAGTCATTGTAAGATATTGTGGAGGGCTTTGTGTTGTAACGCAAGGAAGGAGGATCTAGCGAGCTACGCAGATCTCCTGTCTTACACGGAGTAAGGGTTTTTGGCTCTGTGCATGTATATGACTAATTGAAGCTAATAAATAAGAAGAGTTGGTGGATGTAGCCCGAGGGTGGGGGTGAACCACGTAAATAATGTGTTATTATGCTCCGTGCGATGTTCTGATATGTTTATGTGTTATGTGCTTAGTGTTTTGATATAGATAGATAGATTTGTTTATGATTTGTGCTTATGATGAATCTGGATGCTAGATCTGACATCTATGAACTTGCTTACTGCTTGAATCTGCTAGATCTGATCCAATTCCTTTGCTAAGTGCTTATATATATTAGATCAGGGTGAATGTTGTGATGATCTGTTTTCTCTGCAGAGTAGATATTGGTTAGATAATGATGAACTAATGGTGCTAAGTGCTCTATTAAGTGTTATAATCGCAAATCTGTGTCCCAGCCAAGGTTGCATACACATGAATCCTACAACCACCCATGCCTCTACCTCGGGTGAGACTTCATCTACTTCACAGGTGTTGCTGAAAGGGTTGGTAGTTAGGGTTTTGTTGGTGCACTATTGTAGCGTTGAACCCTAGGCATGCCCTTGTCCCAACATGATTCACCCTAGGATATGATCCAAACCTCAAGGGTCTCTCTCCTCATCCATATCCCTCATTTTCTCATTGTAGTTGTACTTCTCATGCCTATAAATTGAAGGAATTTCCATAAAGGGAAGGAAGAAATTGGTAATAGCATTGTTATTTTGATATTATATTGTTCATTCAAAGGGTTGGATGAGGAGATACTGAAGAAGTTTTTTCATCTTCAAACTGAGATTGTAGTATCTACTTTTGGTTCTCAAATTAATATACTTGGCCTATTTCCTTCAATTATGTGTACTTTCGCATTTACTTGTCTATTTTCATTCAATCTTCATAGATATATTTGTTTAGTTAATTATATGAAATGGAAGAAAGGTATTCTTGTTGCTCTTTGCAGGATCAAAGAGCTTAGGAATCAAGCTCAAGATTTGGAGCATAAAGGGAAATCACCGGAATAAGGTATGTCACACTTATATTCTCCTCATTTAACTAGTTGAATTAGATCTGAAAGGTATATAGCAACCATTTGTACTTTTATGTCTTGGTAACAAGGGTCTGATAATCCAAGGGAGATTTCACTTGTCCACAGGGGAAATACTCTATAACAGAAATTGGTGGCCATACTAGGGAGCGACTTTGACTAATCTTTCCTTGGATCATCTAAAGCCTTTTCCCATCATTAGATATTGATTGATGCTTGATTCTGAATCAATTCCCTCTTTCTCTTGCTTCAGTGAAAGCTTCACAAAGCCATTGATTGGATCTCCTTGAGTTTTTATCTTTTTTTTCAACTTTTTTCAACTTTCCCAGGACTGTCCCTCCTCTACAGTGGGCACCAAGATGCCACTGTCAAGATGGTGATCCCCTATAGATATATAGGGAGTTCCACTCTACCCTATCTCCTTGAGGACATGAGCACCACCCTCTCATTTCAATGAGAATCTTCAGGTCTGCCCAATACTTCTCAATTTTGTTGATGAGAATTTTTTAACCTAGGAATCCTCTATCTTTTTTTGGCCTTGTTTGATGCAAATAATTTTTATTCATCTTTGTTTGAGCTTGCACATTATTCCTATATTGCAATATTGGTTTATTTTACCTTTCATTGGTTTCATCCTTTCTTTGCAAGATCATTAATCATCTGCATGATTGGAAGGATCTGCAGGGGTCTGTTGGACATTGATTTTATTATCAGTCTTATCTTGATTGAATGAATTGAAACTCGATTTATTTCCAAAACCTAGCTTTGATATCATTTTTTGCTGCTCACTTTTCAAATATTATTGAGTGTAATTTTTCTTGATTTCTTGATTTTCTTGGACCTCTTCTTGAGTGAGTTTCATTCTCTTTGATTTCTTTTCTGAGTATCTTTGTTTGAACATTATTTTGTTTCTTTTTCTATGTCATTCTAAGTTGCCAACTTTTTCATTATTAGTGAAAGAACGAAGCATTAGATGCACTTCATTGCTTGCATCTTTAAATCAAACAATGAAAATTTACAGAACTATATATGCATTGGTCTTGGAAATTAAAAATATTTTCTTTTGATAATTTGGCAAATGTGTGAATTCTTGTTTGGAAACAAAATTGAATTAAGTCTTTGCATTATTTTAAGTGTTAGTTAGTAACAAAAATAAAATAATCTCTTCTCCTTCTCATAACTAGAAGTTCATCGAAAAAGAAAATTTCATTTCAGTATTTTTTCCTTCTTTTGAAGTCGAGTCTCAAAACATCATTAGTTTCACCATCATTCACCCTTGAGTAACGAACATCCACGAAAATAAGTTCTAATTAAAATTGATCTAGAAATGTTTCATTTTTAGATCTTTACACCAACAATATACTAGGAATATATCTTTGGAATAGTATGTGAGGTTAACTTTCCAAAGCATTTAAGACAAATACAAAATCTTGTGATAGGGAGAGAAAATACAACTTTCGTATAAGCATAGTTGGGATCCCCCTCTCACATAGGGTTTAAACATTAGGTTCTTCCTGAGAATCAATTGTTTTCATTTGGTCTCAGGGCTTCGTGAATCTTGAATCCATTCGGGGTCCTCAGGAGTTTACCGGTCCACTTGTCCTTAGTTCTCTTGAATAATTTCAGGCTTGATATCTTTCCCATACGTGAAAACCCGACTGTCGAATATACCATCCTAGAGGATGACTGCGAGTTGGTCACCTTAGTGGCCATCATATTTAGAGTCTATACATGAGGTGATGGTGAAGCAAAGTATTTGTTGTACTTAGGTCAGACGTTGGTCAAACTCACTCGAGCCCCTTGGAGGGTAACCCGCGGGTAACACCATGAGGGAACTTGCACCAAGGTGTAAGTATGTTAATAAGGTCACCAATGTAATTGATCCACCCGCTCAGTCCTATCCCCTTCTCACTTTGTTCTTGGGATGTTGTATTTCATCACCAACTAGTACATTCATTGGGAGAAGTTATTGTTTTGCTTACCAGTTTTCTAGATTTTTAGCGAGTGTTGTTTGATCACCCTAGTTGTTATTAATATTGGTACTGTGGCTAAAAAAGTTCTTCGTCAATCACATAGGATGCAAAGTTTTCCTCCAAAAGGTTATGAACCCTTACCTCCTAATTCACCTGAAGACACTTTACATGAAGAAGTTGAAAATTATTCGGACACCGGAAGTGCTTCTACTCCTTTGATTGAACATCCTTAGGGAGTAATCATCATATTTCAAGAAGTTCATGTCCTTCCTGTAAACCCAACATTGACCAAACCTCTTTATCCACTTCTTCTTAGAGTAGACTCTTCAAGAAATATTGTAGCTGAAGATTATCCTAGATTATCGTCAAGGCCATTTGGACAACTTGACATGGAAGCAGAACAACCCAATCCAAATGAATATTATACAACCCCTTTCCGCTCTACTAAAATGGTATATCTACATCAAAATCTTATTCATCCTATATGGAGAACTCCATCGAGTCATGATCTTTATGAAAAAATCAATTTGAATCGACCACTCTTTATCCCTCCACATACATCTATCACCACCGGTGCAGATGCATGACCATCGAGTTAGTACTTTGACCACCCTACCAGACATACATTCAATACCACTACCACTTCAGGGAAAATAACGAGTGACACAAGACTTGTACTTCCTAGTCATTTACAAAGTACCATGATGGTTACACCAACAATGCCTCTTCAAGAAAAAACTTCTTTCACACCACAAAATCTTGTTGGGACACCTTCCCATCATAGAATTAAAAACCCTATCCTCCAACAAATACCTAATGGGGGGTGTTATATAATTATTAACCCCCTAACCATTGAGGCATCATCTCCCAGAGGTCACCTACCCAATTCACTCATTTTTCATCATCTTCCCACTGAGTTTCTATCCTAATATCCCTTTGGTTTCCCTTGTCATCCTCAAGAATGCGACCGAAGGGTTTGGTCTCCCTTTCTGTGCTGCCAAGTCATGACCAGGTCACTTTGTCTGTGTACTTAGGTCACGACCAAGCCTAGAATATCCCTTTTTTGGACTTGGATGCAATGGATGAGACCTCACTCTGATTTCTTAGGGTTTAGTATCGAGAAGGCTTCTAGTATAATCCTGACAATATTATCTTATTAACCATATGGCCTTATCTCTAAAGCCCTATAAGAACCAATCCATTTGCATGGGAAAGGGGGGAGAAAGAACTAGAAAAGGTACTCTGCCATTTTGTTGGAAAGGCATAGGAAAGGAGCTTGGAAGAAAGATATCTCTTCAGTTTACACTTGTAAGTTGTAATATTGCTTACTTGATTAATAGAAGATATGTTAGATGTTTCCCTCTAAAGGATTGTTCATGTAAGTTTGTGTGTTCATTGGTAGAGAATTGATATATTTGTAGATCGTGACATATTATCAAGTTTAGAAGCATCCTTTGCTTGTATCTATGTTTATTTATTAGGTATAGGAAGAACCTAAGGGAGCTCATCTCCTTCAGTGTATAAAATCCCTACAACATCTTGATTATACTATGGTTGTGGGTTATTATACTGCTATGGTGTTGCACACTATTGTGTAGGATTATATTGTTGTCTCCCTTGAAATTGTTGTGCATTATACTGCGGTTTTTTTACAAAATGTTGCACGAGATGGTACTGTGGCTACTGCACAGTGTTATACTATGGTTCTTGTGCAGTTTGTCCTACTACATGTTCATCCTGCACCCTATATGTATCTGCAATCCTTTTTTTCATCATTTCCAAGGTTCTACAGTCCTTGTCTCCGTGTTCAAATGACTTACAAAAGCTACAAAATGTACTCTTCGATAATGTCTGGTATTTCTGCATCAAGGGGCAATGATAAGGATCATGCCCATGTGTTTTGAAAATCTCACACCATGGTCCTCCTGAAGCTAAAGGGTTTGTCATACCATATCCAATATACTGTGAAAACAATGGACACTCATTCTTATGATGACCTTCTATCCTGCTTATTGTACAATAGGCATCTTCTATTTTCTCCTTTCCTTTGTTCTGATTTAACTGGAATGTTAAGTTCTTTATATATTTCATCATCTCTTCCGCAACTGGATCAGTATGTTTGTACTGGTTTTCCTCTAGTTGTAAGGTTGTTTACAGAGCCTCACCCTAACTTTGGAATTTTTGTTGTCTCAAAGGATAATTCAAGTGTGAGAAAAAAGAATTAACAAACAAATGCATATGTTGTGTATCGGTAATAGTGTACTTTAACTTACCTTTTATCCTCTTGAATTTCTGGTCCCATTCCCAGATTGATTGTCTTTGTTTATGTGGATCTCTATCATTTCATTCATAAACTGGACCCTAGTCTTCTGAACTTGGTTTCTGAAATTCACTTATTAACTTTCTATTCACATGTGCTACAATTGTAGGTATTTCTGTTAGGTTATTTTTTGAGAGGCCCATGTACCAATGTAATGCACGGTCTCTAAAAGTGATTTCCAAATGCGTGACCTTTGTATCCTCATCTGTAATTTGTTTTGTTTCCCATATCTTCACACATATTAACAAATGTTTTTATTGTTCATTTGACCCATCCCCTCAGAACTTTGGTAGCCTAATGGTTGGATATTATCCTTCCATTGTGAAATTTGTTGAACTACCACCTCCGTGTGGTGTAGAGACTTGACTTCTACTGGACCCACATCCTGAAAAAATTCTTCTACCACTAATAACTTGTTGGTTAACTTATTTTTCTTCTTCAATTGTGTTAGTCGCACATGGGGTTGTGGGTTCCACACTATTTTGGATCTAGAATGGAGATCCTTCTTCTGCATCAGACCCATGACCTATAGTTTTCCTCTCATATGTGGCGCACAAGATATCCTCAATCTTCCCCATGGTGTGGAGATCCTGATCGATGTCCAAGCCCTCTCATTGCACTACAACCCTCTTCTTATTATTCATCCTATATTGGTAGGGTCGTTTGTTGCACGTCACACATGCACTCATTATCATTTCCCTGGTTTGTTCATCATCCATCATTATGGGGTCCATTGCCTCCTTCTTATAGATACTCTCCAGAGCATTCTCCATTTTTCAAATATTCCTTAGTGTTTTTCCCAACTCCCCCATGTGTGCAGAGTGATCTAACTATCTGATTCCATGGTCCTCACACCTTTATCATGTAATAAAATCTTGATCGACGTGTAAAGAGACCTAATATACCTCCCTCTGGGTCCCCTCAAGAAATCTCTGCAGCAATATATGAATTTGTTGTATCTACTACAAATTCAGTGATAAACCCCACAGTAATACTGTCTAACCAAAAATCCATTGCGCACGTGAATTTATTATTAATTCTTTCCAACCGCGTGATATTTTAAGAACTGCACCCTACTAGCCTAATCCAGTTAGTTGGATGGGTATCCTTCAACATTAACAACCACTCCTTTAATAAATATAGAAAGAAACAAAAGTATGCTTCATGCAAATCAGTAAACACATACCTCTATAGCTATTGGCGTGATGTATAACTGGAACCCTTATTGTCTTTTTGTGTGAAATCCAAATTCTTTGTCTCTAACCATATTTTAATCTATTTCTTCATAGGATTCCATCGCCTGAACATCCATTTCTACCACTGCATATTCTTCACCAAACCCCTTCCTAACTCTCCTTCTGAGTTCTAGCTGGAAACATAACCATTTATTGGACTTATGGGATGACCCGAGTTATACCTTAGTTCTCCTACAAAACCCTTATCATCATCGACCCTTCTCATAAACTAGAAGGCTACACCGCGCACAGAGTGCATAGAATAGTATCACTCAAGATGGTTTATGAGTGACTGCATGACGCATATGTCTACAGTCATGGAAGGGATCGGGGGATGTTATTTCTTACTTCTTATTTCTACTTAATCATGCATTCTATTATAATATTCATAAGATCCATTGATTCATTCACAACATTTATTTTTCATATCTATTCTAGTGTGCATTGTAATTAAATCCATTCATTCATCTATCTAACCATTCAATTATAATTTGAAAAGGAAAAAAAAATTCAGATACATTGCACACAAGGTTTTACCATGGTTCACCCCCCCTGGGGCTACGTCCACAAATATCTTCTGCTTCTTTTTTTATTCATCAAAAGGTGTTGCACACATTAAATCATAGTAAAGAGTAGTGATGTTGATTATGATCACACCAAGCTTCATATATTGCGACATGACCCTTGGAAACTTCGACCTCATCTGATCTCTACAACTCTCAAAACAGACTTTGACTCACAAAAACTCCAAAATAGGTTTTCCAAAAAATATGACAAGATACTTTTAAGGATCGATAGATAGATATATCTCCACTTACTTTCTATCTTTTCTATTTATATTACAAAATTGGGTTAAACCCTTACAATATGATTCCCAAAACCCTAACCCTAAATGGCTAAGTTTTTCCACGTCTGCGTTGGATTTTTTCAAATCCTGTCACGCGCACTACTTTTCCTCAAAATATGGCGCGTTCTTGTTCTTGGTCTGCTCTACCTCATTTTTTGCATTGTTCTCCAATAAATTCCTACTCCAATAAGAATGCAGGGACTATCGTCTTTGATTCGTCATTGACTTAACATTATTAGTCCCAAAGTTTTATTTTTAGTTAGTCTTTTTTCTCAAACACAATACAATATATAAAAAAAATTCATTATAGACTAAGTTTTTAGTTTGTTGCCTTATTTTGCGAGTGTCAATGCATTAACATGCATTAATGGTCTTTCTCTGTAAGTTTCAGTTCCTTCAAGTGGTTCCTTGACAACTCTGTGGCATCTCGACAACTCTATGACATCTACACCATCTTGACAACTCTGCAGCAACCATATCCACCATATTGACAAAACAAGAAAGTTTCATTTTTTGTTAGTCTTGTCTTTGAGACACAATACAATTTTATAAAAAATAAAATACAATTTTATAAAAAATATTTCATTATAGCATAATTTTTTTGTTTGTTTGCTTTTGTTGTGATCGTCAGTGCATTAACATGCATTATTGCTCCTACTTTGTAAGTGAAAGTTCCTTTAAGTATTTCATTGAAAAATATGCAGTGATCTAGGTAGATATTGGTGGCCACCCACCTCTTCCAATTGGCTCACATACAATTTTCATCTTGGCATTTTTTTCTATCTTTTCAGGTCCTAAACTTATGGGGCTGTTTTGAGGTCTCAAACATTTTTTTTTGGGCTCGACATAGTCACATTGTATATGGAGTCAGACTGTGATAGAAAAATGTAAATTCCTCATATATACCTTTCCAACATGATATCATGTGCCTAAAACAAAGATCATATGCAAAAGTTATGACCTAGAGAAGTTGATGTACCCACTTACTCCATCGGGGCCCACATGAATTTTGGCACTTCATCTCCTAGGGTTAGGTTTTTGGATGTATAGGGTTTTCTAAATAATTCTTGATGCTAAAAATGCCTAGATGCCTCATTTTAATGTGATCAGGTTAATGCGTACAATTGTTGGCACAGGGGCAGACTCAGGGTTCAATGCTCAAAAGCACACCAACAAAACCCTAACTACTAGCCCTTTCAGCAACACCTGTGAAGCAGATGAAGTCTCACCTGAGGTAGAGGTAGGGGTGGTTGCAGGACTCAGATATTTGCAACCTTAGATGGGACATAGATCTATTATTGCAACACCTTTACAGAGAACTTAGCAGTTAGAGTTCATCAATATTTAGCTAGTATCTACTCCATAGTAAAAAACCTAATCAGAGAGCATCGCAATATTCAAACAGATATGATATATTCAAGCACTAATCACATCAACATAGATTAGATCAAGAATTAATTCACATTATTCAACACTAAGTTATCATATTAGATTCTTCTAAGCATATAACAGTGCACTAAGCATTTAATTACATAAACAAGAGAACAACCATAAAGCACAAAGCAACCACAACATAGGAGATACATGGTTCACCCCCACCCTAGGGCTACATCCACCAACTCTTCTTATTTATTTATTTATGTCAATATTCTACATAAATAGAGCCATGATATCTTACTCCGCAAAGGACAGGAGATCTGCGCACACTCCGCTAGATCCTCCTTACCTGAGTTACAACACAAAGCCTCTTTGTAGTCTCTTACAATCACTTGCACTTAGCCTTGCAAATATCACATAGTATGCACAAAGCATTTAAAATCATCACTTCCACTTAGCATAGCACCAAAAACCTCCTCTCTGACCATCTCTTACATCGCCTAGACTTCTATTTATACATTAAAAAGAGGGCCTAAACATGGGTAAACCCATGGGATGGCATTCCCATACCCGTTACATAAGCCCAAAATCGAGAAATCCCTAAAAAGGGGCCGATATCCCATGATCTCTGCTTCGACTTGCGCTCTGCCTTCGACAGCCTGTTGAAGTCCCAAAAATAGGTCAAATATGACCAAGGATCCTCAAAACTTGGTCAAGGGCCAACAGGCCCCCAACACTCACCTGTGACTCATCCCGAGTCACTCTGGTCTGGGTAGGTCTGCTTCAAAATCCTTGAGCTTGGCTCGAGTTGATTCGACCTGTTGCTGTGCCACGACCTCCTACTCGGTGAAATCTTGGATAATTTCTTCGTTAACAGGTCCCTCTAATCATTGTTCAACTGCAGTGACGAATTTCTCCAATTTTTCTCCTCGGCCTTCAATCTCGGCGAATAGTTAGCAAGCCTCATCCTGTGTTGTTTGGAGACTCTGAGTCACTTCCATGACTTTGCTCTGAATGGTGTGGACCTATTGTTTAACAGTGTGTTGTTCTTGGGATTGCTTCATCCTCTCAACTATGCCTGTACTATTTCTACTTGTTTCTTTGCCTCCTGAAGTTGTGACTCCAATGCCTTTAGTTCAGGATCCTCATTGAGTTGCTCATAAGTCTGGGCACTTCGATCACTTAGTTGTTTACATTCCATGGTGAGGGCCTTGATTCTCTCAACTCTGCTTCAAGCAGATTCTTCTCTTTCATCTCGCACATCCTGCGGAGTGATGGGAACTCTTCATAGCTCTAAGTATGCTATTCTTTGTTGAAGCTGTTGGATAGCTTCCGTGAGCTACACTACTTGATGCTCCACTCGGTCTTCTGACTTTGGCTCTAAGCCCGTCACAAAGAGAATTTCTCTGTCGATTGCTTCTTTGAATCCAAGTTGCTCTATGAGCAAATGCTCTTTTTCTTTCTTGACCTACACCCTCTCTTCTTCAAACTTGGCTTGAAGGTCATGCTTCTCCTTTTGTGCAACTCGACATTGCTCTACCATTTCTTCTTGGGATTGTTTCAAGGTCGTTGTGGCCTGTTCTTTCTCATCTTATACTCGACGAAGGTGAGCTTTGGTCACATCAGCTAGGTTGCGGAGTTGGGCAGGCCCCAACTTTGGTTCTTCTGATGGCGGGGGCACAATGGATACTACGTGACTGGATTGAAGGGCCTATTGTACTCGTCTGAGTTCAACCTCGATCCTGTCGTACATCTCCTCTTGCTTGGCTTCATGTTTCTGCAATATGTCCTACGAGGCATCTTCTATAGCTGCCATGATGAAGTCAAAGTCATCTACAATGAGCATACTCTACATCTTAGTCAAGGTGGCTCTGAATTTCTTTCGGGAAGTGGGTTTTGTGGGGGAAACCTTCCTTTTCTTCAAGGGATCAACCTCATCAATAGGATCCCTAGGCGGTGTTACTTCGCCTTGCTTTTGCTGATCTTATTTTTCGTTGGTATCTTTTTTCTCTACTTCCTCATCACCCTTTCGGCGAGGTGATACTGAAGCAGTTTCTTCCGATGCACTGCGCAAGTTTTGGAACTCTTCAATCTTCTTCCTTCTGTTGGGTCCACGAGTATCCTTTTCTTCATGAGTGGTCTCAGGGCTGTCAATTAGTTCAGGGTCTGACATTTCTGCACGGTCAGTGGGGATGAGGAGATTTGCAGACCAATCCTTGGTTATCTCCTTGAGGTCCTCCTCTGTGAGCTTGTAGTATGACTGAAGCTCTTCTTTATGCTCATCTGTGCGCACAGTGATATAAATGAAGTGTCGATATACATGGAAATTCATGAGGGGTCGGAAACGATGCAGGGTGTTTGGCATCATGCGAGGGAAAACTTCGATAGCCCTCTTCAGTTGGAGATAGTATGTATGAAATACCGCATTTGACTGCCACTATTTTCCCATATCTCTCAAGTATTAGAGCGTGGCGAACTTCACAGAAAGAAACTCAAATGACTCAATGTATGGGAAGGTCGCACTTTCCGACATCTCCCAAGTGCTAAATACGATGAGGATCAGGAGCCAACTAAAGTGGAACTCATAGCCCTGATCCTGAGCTTCACGACAGTCTAATTCCAGCTGGTTGACCAAGTACTTTGCCCAATTCATCTGGACTCCTTCTACACATTTCCCAACGAGGTCAACAACGAATCCTATGACTTGTGTAGGTTTGTTCTTTCTCATGAGATTTCCTATGATCAGCTAGTAGGCCAGGTGCACTGTGCCATTTTGGATGGAAGCTACCTTGTAGCCTCACGTTCCCTTTTCTACATCTCCATATGTGTCTTTGATCTTCTGTGGCAATGTGTGATCTATAGCCTTCCTTGGGTAGAAGTCCTGCGGGTCGAGTCCCTGCATGCTCAATTTGGTGATCCTATGGATCAACGTCGGATCGACTGTGATGCGTCGGTCTAGCCATAGCTAGCCACCATGGTAACATGAGAGTAGGATATTAACAAACGCGTTAGCCTCCTGGTGCCTTCAAAAGTGTGGAATCTTCATTACAATCAAGAGGGTGGACTGCATGAGGTTCATAGTCCATGGTTGGGGAATTATTTTCGAGTTCTTCCCCTTTGTCCTGGTCAAGTATTTGTAAGGAGAAAGCATACTATGGTTCTTGCGGTCTCCTAGGTTGAAGTTGTTGAACTTCAACATCACGATCTTATCCTGTTGTGTTCTAACTACACGTATCCCCTTCGGGAGGTATGCAGTAACCATGGTGTAATCAAAGTCCCTTGGGATGCTATCACAGCTCACCATGCCAGTCAAAGGCAGGATATAGTCAAGTAAGATGGTTGGGATTAGCTTCACATTTTCCAAGTCATCTCGGTGCTTGGTTATTTTCTCTGCTTCCATCAGGATGGTCTAGATCCACGAGCAGTCGAAGGAGAGGCTTGCACTCCTCTCGTCGAGGAAGCTTGAATACCTTCGGACATCACTTTCTCAGCAATGAGGTCAATCAAAACTTCTTCGATGATTTTCTTTATGGCACTGAGCTCGTCTGACATGCACGCTTAGATCGGATAACTCAGATGGATGAATGAATTCTCAAAGAAATATAACCGATGTCGATCTTACTAAACATAGCGTGGTAGCAATGAGTTGGCTAGGATACAATTCGCAAAAGTGTTTTCGGTGCAACAGTCAGCGCAATAAGTAGATAGCGATGTAACAGGTCTCTCCAATGGATGAGAGACCTTCATCAATGTGGTTTTGTCCATTGTGGCATGGTCCCAACGGTCTGATAGCAATATTTATGGCCATAAACGTTGCTCTAACCGTTCGGGGTGTCGGGCTAATGGTTATAATTCTTTCAACGACTATATTGCTTCGCCATGTTGCGATGTTCTGATATCTTGACAAAGTTCCAGTTTTGCAAACCTTCCTTCTGTGAAGTCCCTCTAGAACCTTCTGTAACCTTTATATCTTTGCCCTCTTCTTACTGAGCTTCTTAGCCTTCTTCCCTGTAGTTTTTCGTCTTGTTTATCCTCTTTCCATTCTGATTCTTATCTCCTTTTGGCATAGTAACTTTGTGTTGTTGAGATTATTTCATAGGGTCAGAGAGTAATGCATCTTCTCTATCTGGGGTAGGTGTTCTACTTGTTTGTGAGTCTGCTTGTGTTCTTTCAACTTCGACATCCAAGTTTCTGGTTCTAAGTATCTTTGATTTGTACTCATGTTCTTCAATCAAGTGTGCTATCCTCCTAGTCATGAAATCTTTTAATTATTTCTTCTTCTGCTCTAAGACTTCCTCTTCTTTGCTTCTGGCCTGATCCGTTTCAATCCAAGGTTTTCCTAGTAATATAACAAATGGGGCGCTATTCTCAATAAATTTAACAATCTCAAAATCTTCCTCTGTCGAAGTTCCATGAGCACTGATAGATATCTGGGTGAGTCTTCCACATAGGGTTATCAACTTTCCTCTAAATAATCATACTCCTCCCAATGAAGGAATCATAACAGGCTTTCTTAAAGTTTCCCAAGTTCTTTTTGTCATGATATTTACTTGTGTTTCTTCATCCAGAACACAGTCAATGTCGAAGTCTCCTATTCTTGCTTCTATGCATTCTTTTTCTTTGAACATCTCTGATAAGTTGATATTTCTATGATCATTTAGGGTTTCTTTCATTTGCAGCAATACATTCTCTGATTATTTCTAGGGTTCTGCCATGGTCTCAGTTTCTTGACCTTCCTCAGGGTTTTCTTATCTCATATTCATTCTCTCAATCTTAGCAATCATTCTAGGGAAATCTAAAACTTCATGATCCATATCTTTACAACAAAGACAATTAATTCTTATACCAGGGCATTCCTTAGCAACATGTCTCGGTCTTCTGCAAATGTAACAAAGAGTTAATCCTCTCTTTCTTTGAAATGATTCCCAACCTTTCTTTTACTGCACACTAGGATCATAGTAGCTACCCTTTAAAAATTTCTTTCTAGGATCTTGCATCCATTTGTTAGTCCAAACATTCTTTCTATGCATAGGAATAACATATCTTTCACTATTTTTGTCAGATATACTCATATCAAACCTTCTTTCATCTAGTTGTTCCCTACGTTTCAAGCTAGGACAAAATTTATCAAACATACCTAGATCCATACTTTTGAAACAAAAAATTCCACTTATCTTACCTTTTCAATCAAAACTTTTCACTATTCTTACCTTTATCAGAGCACAAAGCTTTAAGATATTACCTCTTTAACCAAAAATTCTTACTTTACTTTTATCAGAGCACAAATATTTCAGGTCTTACCTCTTTTCTTCAGATTTTAATTTTCTTCTTAGCACAGATCTTCGCAGGTCAAGTAGAATACTGCGCACTAGGGAAATAGATCTACGCACAGAGCTTTCTCTTTTCTGTAGTTCCCAACAATCACAGTTTCATGTCCCGGAAACAAAACCATTTGTTGGCACAGTGGTAGACCCAGGGTTCAACACTTACAACAATGCACCAACAAAACCCTAACTACTGGCCCTTTCGATAACACCTGCGAAGCAGATGAAGTCTCACCCGAGGTAGAGGCAGGGGTGGTTGCAGGACTCAGATGTCTGCAACCTTAGCTGTGACACTAATCTTTGATTGTAACACCTTAACAAAGAACTTAGCAATTATAGTTAATTAATATTCAGTCTTATTTTACGGTGCAACTAAACCCTAATAATGTATCGGCGCAATATTCACACAGATCCGATATATTCAAGCACTAACCACATCAACATAGATTAGATCTAACATTCATTCACATTATTCAGCACTAAGCTATCATATTAGATTCTTCTAAGCATATAACAATGCACTAAGCATTTAATCACATAAACAAGAGAACAACCATAAAGCACAAAGTAACCACAACGCAGGATATACGTGGTTCACCCCCACCCTGGGCCTACATCCAGCAACTCTTCTTCTTTAATTCTTTCTTTCAATCTTCTACATGAACAGAGCCATGATATCTTACTCCACAGATGACAAGATATCTGCACACACTCCGCTAGATCCTCCTTCCCCAAGTTACAACACAAATCCTATTTGCAGTCTCTTACAATCACTTGCACTTAGCCTTGCAAATCTAACACAGTATGCACAAATCATTTACAATCATCGCTTGCACTTAGCATAGAACCCAAAATCTCCTCTCCGAACTTCTCTTACATCACCTAGAATTCTATGTATACATTACAAAGAGGGCTTAAACATGGGTAAAACCATGGGCCAACATCCCCATACCCGTTACATAAGCCCAAAATTAAAAAATGCTTAAAAAGGGGCCGATATCCCACGATCTTCGCTTCAACTTGCGCTCCTTCCTCGACAGCCTGTCGAAGTCCCAAAAATAGGTCAAACACGACCAAGGATCCTCAAAACTTGGTCAAGGGACAACAATAGTTGTCACATCTCTTCTCAGATATTAGCTACCACCATTCGATCAAGATTGTTTCATTCTACATTTTATAGTTTTAGTAGATTTATTTATCGAATAGAAGTTAAGTTTCACTTTTTCTCTATTATTGTTCACTGTATGTTTGTTTTAATGTTATAGATCTATGTTTCATTTCATTTCTCTCATAAATTTGGATCAATGGTATCATATTGGTATGCTCTTTATTTGTTTCTTTCTGTATGTCCCCAATAAGGTCAAGGTATAAGCAATTGGGACTTGAACTAGTTGATCCTTTGCAAGACCGACCTCTCCAAACTCGACGACTTCCCATGGGGGAAGAAAAGAGAGACGATGGGGCGGGAGATCTCGTGTGGTGGATTGATGTTTTGGTCATGTATTTGAGCCACATAAGCTTTATTTAGGATCCTAAGGCTTTGATTTCATCCACATATCATGAAAAATTCAAAAAATGGATATCAAAACAAAATTTTGTGGAAAATTACAAAATACATTTTTCCTGTCAAAATATTTTTTTATGTTCTTTAAAAAATAAAAGACTATCAAAAGATAAAAACTTCACTAAAGTAGCATTGTAGAGCTCTTCAATATGTTTTCAACGGTCCAAACAATTAAAAAAATGGATGTCTGGGTAAACAATTATGGCACATTTAGATGTATTGTAATGGAACATTACTAACATGATGGACGCCCTCTAATTACTTGGTTTTTCCTCCTTATTTTTGGACGAAACCCTATAAATATTATAGTGTGCACACAAATTCAACCCTTAAAGAGTCTCATATAAGAAACGAATAATTGTAAGTCCACCATCCAAAGAATCCTCAAATGTTAAATATTTCTCATATTATGAGAGTACAAATGGTGGTCATGTCACCAAGAGTGAAAAATCTCTAAGAGTACAAAAATTGTCTAGGCCTCTTTCCCATTTGTATGGTCAACTTATCCCTTTCAAAGTTGTTGGTCTCAATGCAAATTGTTCCAAGCAACCTGATTTCACTATATAAAAATTCATTAAAAAATGGTCAACATATGGTGCCTAGCGTGCATTTAGTCTGTTTCTCTCTATAGGAGAGGTCACATTAATACCTTTGTATAGACATCATTATAAATGAAATGACCATGGCTTATTGGTATCACACAAATAATTAGTCTCACTATAGTATGTTCTTGAATTCCTCGGGAAATTAAATGATTACGTATGTGTGGATGATGATCCACACATACATGGGAACATTGTAGGATTAATTATAAGCTTAAGGAAGTCACAGAAACATGCAAAGCGTATATTTTTCTAGAAAATTAATGAGAAGGAAAGGTTCATGTATAGTATGGTTACATGTTTGTGTTTGCAATTCAAAAATTGTTAGTTGGAAGTGAGTTGTTAGTGGACTATAATTTTAACTCCTTCTAAAATGCTTTTTTTTATATCATCGTGTTCAATATTCTTTTGAATATTTGTTTAAATTAGTTATTGCATTGAATTTATTTTTATGTGTTGATGTGGGTTTTATAAGTACAATGTATGTTTATTCATATGGTATCACATTTTACAATAATATCTATAATAATATCTATAATGTGTATTTTTAATATGATAGAAGTGACGATGAACATGTTATTCCACATTTTTCTTTCCATCTTGGAGAGATATAAGGGAATATAGGAAAATGATTTCCTATGAATAGTACAATGATCTAAATCCATAGAAAGAAAATATTTGGCCTCTTATGGTAATATGGGTGGTCCTCGATGTTTTGCACACAAGGAATGGGTCTTGGGGACTTCACCATTATAGGAGTGGGAGTTGTACGGAATTAGATTCTAAATAATATTTTATGTCTCATGGGACTTTAACAAAAACATAGGCCCTATAAAGTGGATATTCTACCTCCAAATGGGATATAATCACCATTAGGAGGTTTAATACTTTAGGGATGGATATTTAGTTCATGACAGTGACTGAGTAAAGATTAAAAGGTCCTTAGGAAATAATGGGATATATAGGGCTCATGGGCCATGAAAATGAGCACAAACCACAACATATTACCTCTAGAGGTGATATTTATCCTTTGAGTGGAATATGGATGCCATGATGATGTATTACACAATAGGAATGGATCTCAAAGTCTTGATCATGGTTGGGGGAATAAAATAAGTCCTCCAGGATATAGAAAAAGCTTCTATGAATAAAGGTCCATGAATAAATCAATAAACCACAGAGCATGTCATCTATAAGGGATCATTATCCTTCGAGTGGAATATGGGTGCTACCATTAGAATATTTTGTGCACCAAATATGGATATTAGGGACTTAACTATGGTTGGGGAGGAATCGAGGGAACTAGGCCATAAATTAATATTATTTGACTATTAGGACAATATCAATTACTTGAACCACGAAAAAAGCCCTTTAAATAGACTATTAGGCCTATATATGGGATATGGGTAGCATTATATATTTTTCACAATATGAATAGATCTAAGGGAATTAACACCTAAATATGTATTATAATAATTATGGGATGTGAATAAATCCTAAAACCACCACATAGACCCTCTAGATGGGACCTTTGGCCTTTGAGTGGAATACAAGTACCATTAGTATATTTTCACACAAGGAATAGGTGTAAGGGTCTCGACGATGTTCAAGGATGGAAACCAAGGGACTTTGGACTTAAATGAATCCTATAGGGCTCTAGTCTAGGACTAAGGCCTCAAACCACCAGAAAGGTTGTTTAAATTGGATCTTTGGCCTCATAGTAGGACATAAGCATCATCAAAACATTTTTCCCACCTCTCAATCCCTTTAACTATGGTCAAAGAATGGAAACAATGACATTGGGCCATAAATTAATATTTCACGGATCATAAGCCATTAAAGAGGTATTGTGCCACCATAAAGATCATATAGATGATATCTTTTGCCTTTGAATGACATATGGTCTCCACTAGGAGGTTTTACAAGGGATGGGTTTCAAGAAATTGACTATAATTATGGGAGAAAAGAAACAATCTTAGGCCCTAAATGAATAGTTTAAGGCTCATCATCCATGAACAAGTCCTTGATACACCACATATGCCTTCTAAAAGGGATGTTAGGGATCTAACATACCTAACCTCTCACATAGGTAGAATAATATATTTTCTATGTAACATAGGATGACATTGGTAAATAAGGTCTATGTAATAATGTGAACAAGTCTAATGTAAGAAGACTTAATATAAGTTTCCACTTCTAGAAATATCTTCCTCTAGAATTTTCTCTAGAATATATAAATAGTATAAATAGGAGTAGAAAACATGGGAAAGTTTTGTCTTGATTTGTATTTTGTAATTGATCTCTACTCTGTTGGAGGCTTCCCCCTTGAATATGCAAGTGAACTTGGATTTCTATAAATAAAGGTATCATTTATGGTGTTCTTTTTCTCTATATTTTTCTATCTGTTAATATTTTTCATAACTAATTGTGTTTCTACTTTTCATAATACATATGGTACCTTACAAGTGGTATCAGATCACTTTCCTCTACAAAAACTTTAGAATTTTTTTTCCAGGCTAGAGACATGTAATGTTGACATCTTTAAAGCATAAATATCTATTGTTCGATGGGTAAAACTGTGGTTGGGGAGGACTATATGCAGGAAATACATACGGTTTTGTGGGTTACTTGAAACACATTGTTTCACCTAGTTGGAAACCTTTGTAACCCTTGTTGGTACCCCTTCACTTAGTACAACATTCGACAACACCTATACATGGTCATTCACTCCCACACACCGTTGGGTATATAGGGAGTCCCATAATTCTCCTCAAACTATCCCTAAATCATCATATTGACCGCCTAACTTCTATAGTGGCACTAAGAATAACACTCGAGAATACTACTCTCGCATACCTAGGTAATCAGGTAGTACGATTAAGGGTACAATTGAGCCTCTTTAGTTGGTTCCCTAAGATATTGGGTTGATTACTACTTTTGTACCTCGCTAGTATATCAGTGAGCTATAGCACAAGGTAAAAATTTGTCCATTGGAACCCTCAGAACCCTCAAAAATATCACCCTTGATGTTGGCACAAAACATAAATACAAGGGAATGTTTACAGTGAAACCCTCCCTCCTGCATCCAAGTTGTGGAATTCCTACACAATTTTCCCCATCAACAATTTGGTAATTCGATAATTGTAGTATTATTATGGCCAGAGTATAAATACATAGGTGTAAAAAAAGGTATAGTGTTCCCACCGAGACTCTTATTTGTGACCTATTCCACTACATTCCCTTCTTCACACTGATTATCGTGGTACCCATGACTTATAAGGAGTCTTGTCTCGTAGACCCACCCACCCTCCCTGACACCCTTTTTTGGGACCTTTTCCATTGGTTTCCTCTCTTCACGTTGATCATCATGGTACCCCTCACCCATAACCCTTTTATGTATGGACCCAACTACCCATTTTTTTGTTGTTTAATTCCCAAATGGCCCTCACCCATAACCAATAAATATTTTCCTTGCAAACCGACAACAAAGAAAACATGAATTCCAAAATTGCTTCTATAAATACCAAGTTGATTCCATCACTACCCAATTTGACTCCCTCAATGGACAATTTGACTCCCTATCAAACATCATCAAAAAATAAATGAGCCAGTCCCAGAGCCCTACCTCATCTAACCAATTTTCACACCTAGAAGGTGTTGATTCCTCCCAAACCACAACCTTTCATTCCAACCCCCTTGATCGTGACCTTCATCTCCCCAAAGTTGAATAAATTTGATGGCTCAAACCCCACATGATGGGTTACTCACATGGAACATTGTTTCTCCTCTCATGTTATTACTGATGATTTGGCCAAACTTCATATATATGCCTTCTATTTAGATCCTTAACACTGGAAATGGTGTAAATGGTACAATAATTAACACCAAGGGTATATTTATTGGACCCAATTTGTTGTCAACCTTTATGAACGATTTGACACAAACACCCATCAGACCAAGCTGAAATAGTCTGATATAATGGAAGAATATATGATCACTTTTAAGAACTTGGATTTCATAATAGACAACATTTATGACAACTTCTTTCGTGAATGCATCATTAGTGACCTTAAATACAACATTTGAGCCCATTTCCCAATGGATAACTTCCAGACTTGGATTGAAGCCACTCATCGAGCCAACGAAACAAAACAGGTAGTTTCTTCCCAAAATAGAAAACCCTTATTTCTTCTTCACCCCTCAAGGTCCAAAAATTAACTAGAGTAGAAATGGTCGAATTTCAATGTAAGGGTCTTTGCTATAACTTTGATGACAAATATTTTTTGGGGAACAAGTGTAATGAGAAAAATCCTTTTATGGTCATTTCTTAGGGTGTTGTTGAGGAGTATGTTAATAATTCCCGTTCTAAATATCTACCTTAAGAAGATGAGCATGCTCATCCCTATCACCTCCTAAAACTTGAACCACTTATCTCCCTGAATTCCCTAATTGGTCTCTCTTTTCTCCTCAAACACTTAAATTAATTATAGATATCAAGCATAGAAAACTCATCATCCTCATAAACAGTGGCAACACCCATAATTTTATTCATAGCCGCATTGTACAAGAGACTATGTGCTATATCTATGTAGTCAACAATTTTCAAATCAAGATTGCTAACAGTGGTTCCATGAAACATGGAAGGAATTTTGAGAATGCGTGCCTACAAATTGGTCATTACCAATTGAAATCTCATATGTTTTTTTATCGACATGGGAGGTTACAACATCTTCCTCAGTGCTGAATGGTTGTGCACACTCAGCCTCCTCTCCGTGGATTTCAAGGAATTAACCATGTGCTTCTAAGAAAATGGATAAAAATATCAGTTCCAATGCATTATGATAGGCTCCCCTTAGATCATTAGCTCCCACCGAATGGATAAAATACTTAAAAAAGGCCACTCTCGAATTATTTCACAACTCCATACCATTCAAGAAATAGAGACCTCCTCCCCTACTGTTCATCCTAACATACAATCTCTTCTCTCCAAACACCAATATGTATTTGGAAACCAAAAATGTGTTCCCCTTTCCCTTGGAACCCATGCTCATTCAATACCCCTTATCCCTGAAATCCTTCCCCCTAATGTTAACCCTTATCATCATCCCTTTTCCCAAAAGAATGAAATTGAACAAATTGTTCAGACATTGGTAGCGGTTGGTGTTACCCATCCTAGTACTAGCCCTTATTCTACCCTTGTTGTCATGGTACTTGAGAAAGAAGGTACATGGTGCAAGTGCCCTGATTTCCGAGCCAACAACAAAATTACCATCAAGGATAAAATATTCATTCCTATCATTGATTACCTTTTGGATGAATTAAGTGGTGCTCATTTCTTTACCAAAATTTATTTTCAATCTAGTTACCACCAGATATGTATGAAAGAGGATGATATTCCCAAAAATCCCTTTTGAAATCATCAGGGACATTATGAGTTCTTGTTCATGCCTTCAACCTATGTAATGCACCCTCCACCTTTCAAAGTCTCATGAATCATGAGTTTTGCCCCTACCTCCATTTTTTTGTCTTAGTTTTATTTGATGATATCCTCATCTATAGTACAACTTGGCAAGCCCATCTATCCCATGTGGATCAAGTCTTACACTTACTGTCTTAGCACAAATTCTTCCCCAAATAGTCTAAATGTGCTTTTGTAGATCCTAAAGTATGGATCCTAAGAAAAAAGAAGCTATGAAGGATTGGCCATGTCCTAAAAATATTAAAACTTTGTGAGGTTTCCTAGGTTTCATGAGATATTATTGTAAGTTTGTTCAGAATAATAGAAAAAATGCATCTCCTCTCAGTGTCCTCCTTAAAAATAATGTTTTCAGTTGGAATCTGGTAGCATATCAATCCTTCTAAGCCTTAAACGAATATATGTGCATGGAATCTATTATGGCATTGGCTGAATTCAACAATATTTTTTAACTGGAATGTGATGCTTCAGGGAAAGGAACTGGGGCAGTCCTCATGCAAGGTGATAGAACTTTGGTTTTCACTAGTAAACAACTCTCGGAGCAACATTTGGGAAAATCCACTCATGAAAAGGAAATGTTGTCTATTCTCCATGCAATGGATATTTAGCATGCTTATTAGTTGGGGAAGTGCTTCCAAATTAAATCTTATCATAATAGCCTCAAGTATTTTTTGGAAGAAAGAATTTCATCTCTTGATCAATAGAAATGGGTGAACTAGATGTTTGGTTTTGATTATGAGATCATTTACAAGAAGGGAAAATATTTTTTTTTTCTTATGCTCTTTCAAGGAAATATGAATAAGAAGGATCCCTCTTTTCCCTCTCTTTCATTGTAGCAAATTGGTTACAAGCACTTCATCGAGAGTGGTTTTGTGATAAGAAACTTTCTCACCTGATCCAACAATTGCAACAAGATCTTCGGGCCTCTCTGGGATACTCTTGGAATAATGAGGAGATTCGCTATAAAGGTATCTTGTATTTAAGAAAAAAATATCCCCTTGAATCCACTGTGCTCTTTGAACTTCATGCTTCACCAACAACTAAGCATTCATGATTTCACAATATCTATGAATATGTCAAACAATTTTTTATGGGTAGGCATGAAATGGTACATTTGCACCTTTGTGGTCGAACGTAATACTTGTCAATGCAATAAGGGAGAAGTAGTAAAAGATTCAAGAACACTCCAACCGATCCCTATTACACCTACTGTATGGATGGATATTTCTATGGAATTCATTATTGTATTACCCAAATCATGAAATAAGTCAGTCATCATGGTTTTTGTCAATCGCCTTTCCAAATATGATCATTTCTATGCCCTCCAATAAACTTTCATGACATCCAAAATGGCTCAAATTTCCATGGATAATATATTCAAAATCCATGGCATGCCTTACTCTCTTGTCTTCGACCATGATCCAAATTTCACTAGCAACTTTTGGAAATAATTGTTCAAGCTACAAGGAACCCAATTGTATCTCAACACAACCTATCATCTCTACACTGATGGACAAATTGAAGTTGTTAATAAGCAATTGGAAAAATATTTGAGGTGTTTTGCATCCCACAGACAATATCAATTGGCTTAGTCATTACCCCTAGCTTAATGGTGGTACAATAAATCTTACCATGTTTCCACTCACATGACTCCCTTTGAAGCAGTCTATGGTCAAAAGCCACCTTTTATTCTCTCCTACATTCCAGGTGTATCCAAGGTTCACGACGTCAAAAACACACTTATAGTGTGAGATTCCATTCTCTATACCCTCAAAGAAAATTTGGTCATGGATAAGAATAGCATGAAGCAACACGAAAATCATGGTCATTTAGAAAGTCAATTTGTTTAAGGATACTAGGTGCTTCTTCATCTACAACCTTATAAGAAAACCTCACTAAAATATGAACATCGTTAGAAACTTGCCCCCAATTTTTATGGCCCTTATACTGTTCTCAATAATGTGGGGTATATTTCCTAGAAGTTATCTTTCCCTAGTCACTTTAAGCTCCATCCTTTTTTTTATGTCTATTTCTTAAAGAAAGTGATTGGAACTAAGTTCCAGAATCAAACTAGTCCCCCTAAATTGGATGAAGAAGGATTCATTTGGTTGCAACTTCAAGCAATATATTGGACCGTTGTGAGCATCGTCTCCGTTAGTGCACCATCAAGGAAGTTTTAGTTTAGTGGAAGGATACACCATTAGAAGATTGTTGAAATACCTTACTCTGGCACCTAGGTATCTTGTTATCTAGTGATTTCCTTGTTGTAAATCAAACAAACAACTCACAAAATAACATACATTGATGGAATATTCAACTCAAATAAACATAGCAGAATAGATACTGGAAACCAAAATATCATACACAATACACAAAAATATTCTTCCCATCAACTAAGCTTATCACTCAAATAATTTTGAAGATTAGAAGGGCTCCCATATCTGGGATAATGGCCCATAGAGAAATAAAAAAAAAACTATAGATAGTACCTGCAAACCCTAGCAACCCTTGATCTGATACATTGCCTCGGTATTTCATGTTTCACAATATCGACGTTCCTTTCCTTAAGCGAACCCACGTATATGCACTTTTATCCATTGAAACACACGTACATGCACTCAAAGATTGCATAGAAATTTGTATGACATGGCCCTTATATCGAGGCTCCAATATACTAAAACCCACTTGTGACTGCCTCTATTATGTGTTCTCCCTAACCTAATCTCTAGATGGGATTCCTTCATCTATCCAAGATCTCCTTGAATAACAATCCTTCATGGTCCAACCCTCTTTAAATAAAAATTCCTTGTTTTCTCTCTCTTGTGTATCAACACACAATGTATCACACAAGTGTATTCGTCCTTTACCCTAGCCTTGCTTTTATAAGATTGATTTATGACCTAACCCTAATCTACAAAGTGATTTACAATTGATATTACTTCTCACCTCACTTGAGATCAAACACTATTATTTAATTCACTAATGTTAATTAAAGTGTTTCTTTAAATAAAACTCAAATCACTAATAAAATCACTTTACTTTAATAATTCCTTTAATCAAATTAAAGTTTCAAGGTATAAGGCTTTGGATGACTTCCACAAGTCTAGAAACTTGGAACTATGTGAAAATACATGCCTGATGCTACACACATCAACACTCCCTATTAGTGAGGAATGTACTTCTTGAAAAGCCACCTAGAATTAGTTCTCCCTCCAAACTTCACACAATGTTGCACACATCATATTGCACATTGTAATCCCTCCAACCCTGTTGTTCATTTTATTCCTCAACACTGGAAGTCTCAGAATCCATGACACTACATATCAATGCCACGAAGTTTGGAAACTTTGGTGAAGGCCTTCTCTCCCTAAATTTTATCCTAGGAGGTTCCTGCTCCCAAGAATCCATCAATTTCATCTTGTACCAACTCGGTCTCCCGACAGAACTAGAAGGGGATAACTTCCTCTTCCCATATAAAGGTTGACTCCCCACATTGGAAGTATGTGAACCCTTCTCTTCCTTCGATTGCTCACCTTTCTAAGCCTCCCGCTCCTCTTCCTCTGTCACTAACATCGATCCATGATCCAAGAATCCCTTGGATCCTCTTATAGGCTAGCCCTACAACCTATATAACCTACTCTCTATGACACCAATGTTGATTGTTGTGTCAGCGATAATTCCCTCTGAACATATGAGTACATTCCCTCTCTCAAAAGTGGAAAACCCTCTATCCTCCAAAATGAAATAGAGCAAGTTCTTCTTCAGTTTTGGTACATAAAGCACATCGTAGTCCTATAACAAAACCCTTAGCTGAAGTTGAAATGTGATAGTTCCCTTCCCCATTCACTACATACTTGTCATCATCACCAAGCTCAACATGGGTCCCTGAGTCCTTTGTTAGACTGTTGAATAGCTCCCATGCTTCAACAATAACCCTAGGCCAAACCACAATTATAAATGTACATATGCTTTATATGCTAGTGAGCCAAGATATTTTGGGCCAAAGATCCTTTGTATAGATGTTTTGAGGCCAGAGTGCTTGTGTGGTTATTAGGATGGAGAGCTAGGACACTAAAAGGCTAGTGAGATTATCTTTGTAATATGTAATCACACTCAAATATTAATAAAAAAACATCACAGTTGCAGACCAACCAAACAAAAAGAGTATGGGGGGATAGAACTCCAATAGAAGGGAAAGGGGGGCTAAGGTTATAGGAAGAGGGGATTAAGCCAAGAAAATATTATAATAATATTTCCTAAAGTCTAATTTATGGGATATATATTTTTTCTAAGTTCCTAAAGGATGGGAGTGAGTCACCAAGTGGATTCAAGCTAGTTCATAAGGTGACAAGTGTGAATTTTTTATGATGTAAATATATTGTTGGGATTGAGTGTGTTTGCATCATTCGCTGATTATTCCATATTCCACTCTTGCCATATGTACCTTCCTGCAACCATTATCCATACTTGGACTTGGGAATCTTTGGGGAGCTATTGTAACCAATAAACCTGGGAAAATCAAGATGAAGAGGCAGGTTTTCAGGCACCTGTGATATTGAATAAGTGGGTTGTCAAGCCCATGAACATTCTCTCTAGGTGAGATAACTACTAGGAATTGTTTCCCTAGTGCCAAGCTGCAGCTGCATGGCTCTAAGACTTCATGTTTGTCCTATTGTTGAAGCACCGAAAGGGAATTGGGGCAGCCAAAGGACTGTTGAGCAGAGAAGGGGCACACTTCCTAGGGTGGGACAAACATGTGGGGAATTAGAGGTTGTAGGCTATGTTATAGAGTTGGAACCTTAGTATGAGTTTTTATGCTATTGATAGACCTTATATTGGCTTAGGATTCCTTTACCCTGGTGGAGTTTTAGCCCCAACACAGGGGTGACCTACTACTAAGATTTCATGAGAAATAGAGTCTATGGTTGGGAGGAAATTCAGAGGTCTACACGTAGTTGGTGGATTATTCTTAAGGTAAGTGTTTTCAATGTGTTTATTTTAAATGTTCTATTATTATTTATGATTATCTTGTTATGGGTTTTTATTGTTTCAATTATTCTTAATATTAAAATACTCTAGAACTGCATAAGACTACATTTATGTATGTATGAAGAAAATTTTTATTGCAAATTTAATGGTATCAGAGTTGGAATTTTTGTGTGGCATGTCCCATCTTTGGGATGGACATGTTACAATTTTTTTCATATGATTATAAGCACCACTATCCAAGTACCAAGCACTCCTTGACTTGGTGTTGGTAAAGAGGCAGGAGAACATTGAGAATTCCTTCTCAAACTTCGTTGCAAAATCATCTAGTTAGGTCTATGTTGATGTTTTTTTCTGTGTCTTCCCTTGCCCCTTCTTCTGTGGACATTTTTATGCATAGTTCCCATACTTGTGGCACACAAAGAACTTGATTTTACTCAATTCCTTCTTACCTGGATATGAGGTTGACTCCTCACTATTACCCTTGGAACCCTTTCCTTTTCCCTTTCCTATCTTACAAACAAGGGTCAGGTTCTCCTCCTCTTCATTTCCCTACTTTCCTGCTTTAGAATCCTCCTGAGTCTCTTCCAGGATGCAATCATGCCAAAGCCTCTTCCAATCTCAAAGTATTTCCCGAGCGTAGACTCCCTTGATAAATGGTTCCCAAGAATTGGGAAAACCATTCAATGCCACATTCACGAGCTCTACGTCATCCATTTTCTCCCCTATGGTTGCAAGTTGATCACGTACTTGATTGATGTTCATGAAATGCATGGTAACATTTTCATATCTAGACATATGCATAGATATGAGTTTATTTCTTAAGGCCATCTTCCTATTCATGTTAGTGCTCTGGAATAAACCTACTAAGGAATCAAACATCTCTTTGGTCATTTCCTTCTTGGATAGGTGAGGAATTAGATGATCCTTCACTGAATCCAAGATGACCTTCTCAACTTTGATCTCCTTCTTCTCATGAGCTTCCAAATTTATCGGATATGTCATTGGAACAATTTCTTTGTCCACTAACTCCCAAAGGTCATAATCCTTTAAGGCCACAATCACTTTTTCTTTCCAAGATAGGAATTTGGATGCTTCATCCAATATGTCTTCAACTCTCATACTTATTGATGCCATCCATTAGAGATGATAAACTTCTCTAGAAATAACCCATTGCTGAAAATTCCCTTGTTACTGACATGTACGACAATGTACATGCCTGTCACCATTGAAACCCACATATTTAAGCCACTTTCCTTACTGAAACCCATGTATGTATGCACCTATGCTTACAGTGACCCATGTATATGGGACTATATCCAAATAAACCCGTGTATGTACATGACTATTCCTTATGCAACCTGCATACAACTCCATATGACTGCAAAACCCTAGTTCTTCCTCAGTATTAATGTTTCCCTGAAATTTGACCCTTGATTTATGATTGTTGGTTATGGATCTTCTAAGATCTCCTTGCAGATATGTTATCAATTGATATGGATATGATATCTCGATTTCTATCAGAGTGACTACTCTCATACCATGTTGAAATTCGTTACTCTAGCACCTAGGTATCTTGTTATGTACTGATTTCCTTGTTGTAAATCAAATTAGAAGCTCACAAAACAACATATACTGCTAGAATATTCAACTAAAACAAAAATAGTGGAAGCAATACTGGAAACCAAAATCTCAACCACAATACACAAAGATATTCTTCCAATCAACTAAGCTTATCATTCAAATAATTTCAAAGAATACAAGGGCTCCCATACCTGGGATAATTGCCAAAAGAGAAATATAGAAAACTATGGACAATACCTGCAAACCCTAGAAACTCTTGATATGTTGTGCAATCTCATTATTTCATGTTTGTTTATATGTACATGCCTTTCCTTAAGAAAACCCATGTATACGCACCTATTTCCATTGAAACCCACGTACACACACTCAAAGTTTGTACAAAACTCTGTACGATGCGACCTTGTTGCTGCGTCTCCAATATGATGAAACCCACTTGCGACTACCTTTGTTCTGTCTTCTCCTTGACCTGATCTCTATATGGAATCCTTTCCCCACCTATCCAAGATCTTATTGAATCAAATTCCTTCGTGATTCGACATTCTAACCAAAATGCCTTCTTTTCTCTCTCTTGTGTATCAACACACAAGTGCCTTCCTTCTTCACCCTAGCCTTGCTTTTATAAGATTGAGTTATGAACTAACCCTAATCTCCAAAGTGATTGATGGTTTGAATTAATTCACACCTCACTTGAGATAAACATTTATTATTTAATTCACTAATGTTAATTAAAACATTTCTCTAAATAAAAATCATCTCACTAACAAAAACACTTTACTTTAATAATTTCTTTAATCAATTTAAATTCTCAAGGTAGAAGGATTTGGATGACTTTCAGACGTCTACACACTTAAAACTATGCAAAAATACATGTTCAATGCTACAAACATCAACAAAGATGCCACATGGGAGCTAACTACCATTCTGCAACAATTTCCCCATCTCAAGCCTTGAGAAAAATGTTGTTTTCAAAGGGGAGGGCATGTTAGGAACATAACCTCCCTAACCCCTCACGTAGGTAGAAAAATATGTTTTCTATGTAATAAATGTGAACATTAGGAAATAAGGCCCATGTAATAATGTGAACATGTCGAATGTAAGAAGACTTAATAGAAATTTACGATTCTAGAAAGATCTTCCTCTAGAATGTTCTCTAGAATATAAAAATAGTATAGATAGGAGTAGAAAGCATGGGAAAAATTAGTCCTGAGAACTATTTTGTAATTGATCTTTTCTCTATTGGAGGTTGTCGCCTCGAAGGGGCAAGTGAACATGGCTTTCTATAAATAAACGTATCATTTCTAGTGTTCTTGTTATTTATATTTTGCTATATGTTGATACTTGTAATAACACATTTGATTCTTGTTTCACATATCACATCTAGTACCTTATATGGGAGCTTTTTCCTTTAGTTCCATTAGGAGGTTTTTTGCACCAAGGATGGTCTTAGTGTCTTGACCATGTTAAAGGAAGGAAATCAAGGTTATTAATCTCTGAATGAATATTTTATGGCTCTCACCCATGAACATGGCCTTGAAGAAACACCTAGTGCCTCCAAAGGGGATCTTTGTCCTCCAAGTGAGGTATGAACACCTATAGGAGGTTTTACGCACTAGGCTGGATCTCAAGTTCTTGAGCATGGTCAAGGGAGGAAAAAGGGAGTTAGAACCTAAATAAAGATTATAGGGATCATGATCCTTGTTGTTGTGGCCTTGACCATGGTCATATGCAAACCATTATGAGGTTTTTGCACACAAGGTCCTCACCATCATCTTAGCTTGTTTTTAAGGCTTATGGACCATGCATGGTGTCCAAATGCACTACACAAGTAAAGGAAATGTTTGTGCCACAATTGTAATATGGACACTATTTTAAGGTTTGGCATGCTAGCCATTGATATCAAGGCCCTAGCCATGGTTCAAGGAGAAACACTAGTGTCTCAAGGCCTAAAAGATTATTTTAGAGATCATATACCATGGAAGAGACCTTGTAAGACAAATCTTTAGCAAATGAATGTAATAAGGGCACCATTGTAAGATTGTATGCAATAGGGATGGGTCTTGGAACCTTGAACATAGGGATGGGTCTTGGAACCTTGAACATGGACCAAAAAAAAAGTTCATCTCTTCTTTAAAAGGAAATCCTATTTTTTTCAATATCTACAATGTCCTTCTTTTTTATTTTTTTGAAAATCAATTTCGACCTTAAAAAAAAATCTGCCTATATTATCATTTACTCGAAAATAGGTTCTAAAACTAATTGCCTCTGAATCAACCTGATCAATGCGACCACACCTAACCTCGTGTCTTTAGGGAAAAAATACATCTATTATATGTATATACGTTTTTTTTCTCTTGTATTTACCATTACGGAAATACGTTTTCTTTTGTTGTATTTACCGTTATGGAACTTTCTTATATATGTTTTTTTTTCTCTTGTATTTGCGGTTGTGCATTTTTCTAAATAGAGCCCCTATACTTGGGGTCTATCGGAATCTAGGGATTCATTTGTTTGTTTTTACAAACGAATGGAAGTCCCTTGGGTGGTCACCACTAATTTTAATCTCCGTTTTCTTTGTCTCTCTTTAATTATCTTTTCACGTGAGCTGGACTTGCTTACCTGGCATACGTTGGGCAACCATAACCAATAGGGTTTTATTTCTTAAAAAGGTCAAGGCAGCGAAATAAAAATAAAATAATTGAGTAAGTGAGGATCTTAATGGCAACTTTGTCTTTACAAAACTTTCGGATTCACGACCACAGTGACGACGTGGTGGTTGGCACGACGACACGTTTCAGAATTTGTGGATAAACCGAACCGTCCACCCTACACCGACGTGTGCAAATCGCTGTTCTGTAAATTATTAATAATTATGGCCTCCGATCCCCTTAAAACATAAACAAGAGTTTAAAGTCTGGATTCCTTCATGCCCAACCGTTGCAGTTGTCTATTTTCTTTAATGGTTCGTTCAAATCTTGCGTAAGAAATCAGCTGAGTGGGAAACATGTAAATGGTCAGCAATGGGATTATTGAACCGTGAATGATTATTGAACCGTGAATGTCATCAGCTATCGTCGCTTTGCGGGTCCTCGAATCTTCTAATTTGAAGTTAACAACGGATTCTAAATTTGCTTGCAGCAATTACAGTTGGCAGTAATTTTTTAACAAATGTGTGCCAAAAATAGTGCACGTTGAGACAGCTAGCTAATCTGGCCACAATGACTACGCATGGCATAGTGAAGACATTGAAATCATATTTCAAATTTCAATATAATATTAATTAAGTTTTTATTAAGTACAGTTTGTTTAAAATTTAAGTTTTTATTAAGTACAGTTTGTTTAAAATTTTGTTTAAAATTTTAAAGAAAATTGAAATTGTAAATTTTAATGGTTGAGATTATATATTTTGAATGTTTTAGAATTTTAGAAAATGTTTAATTAATTTATATATTAAAAAAATAATTTAAACAATGTAAAATTAAAATTTAGTTAAAATTTTAATAATATTTAGAAAAAAAATTAAAAAAACCTAAAAAGTTTAAACTATTCTATTGTCATTTTCGTAAGATCAAAGTGTCATTTTCATAATATCAAAGTAGGTCAATAGTCAATAATATAGTTGTGATTATTTTCAGGACATCTATATTTGAATGTAACATGTGCATCATCTGGAAGGGGTTGTCATTTTCATGGTATCAAAGTGGGTCAGTGATATAGTTGTGATTATTTTGACTACATCTGTATTTGAATTTAATATGTGCATCATCTGGAAGGGGTTGTCATTTTTTTGGTATCAAAGTGGGTCAGTGATATAGTTGTGATTATTTTCACATCTGTATTTGAATGTAATATGTGCATCATCTGGAAGGGGTGGGATAGGATGAAATAGTTGAATATTGCACGTAGGGCGTTGTGTCAACACAAGTCAGGTAATATTTGTTCAGATAATATTTGTTTTATTCTGGGGAGTTAGATAATATTTGGTTTATTTTGGGGTGGATTATATGTCAAGAAGAAATTATGATAGAAGAAATTTGTCAGTTATTTTACTATTAGCACTTTCACATCAGTAGTGGATGCTAAGGAAACTAAATCATGCATCAGTAGTGGATGCTAAGGACACTAAATCATGCAGAGGAGCAGATAAATACCATTTTAGTTTACAGAAGCCGATTACATGATTAACTTTCAGCTTTGAAGCAGTGTTTCGGCCTTGGCTTCATGGGAAAACAGATAATAACCCATTGCATAAGATGAACATCACTCCTTCTAAAATGCATTGAACAAGTGAATGGATTTGGGAATATACCAGTAGTATATGAAGTAAACTTAATTAATTATAAAAATCAATGTTTATTAAAACAAGGTTATTATTTGGACAATACTATCCAAGTCGTTTTGATCTTGATGGCGCTCAAGGGTCAGAGTAAATTCCATACTGGCCAACAGCTATTGACATTCTTCTGCTCCTAGTAACAGCTAAGATGAATTTCATATTAATTTAACTTTCATGATTATTATATGTACAAATCAAATAGCTTATGAAGTAAATCTAATTAGATGCAAAATAAATCAATGTTTTTTTCCAAGATAATTAGACTCCGAGATTTGATAAAATACTATCCATGTCGTTTCGATCTTGAGATCACAAAGTTGAGGGCTTAGAGGAACTCCACGATCGCCCACAGCTTCTGCTCCCTCTAACAGCTAAGGTGAATTCCATGATAACTTAGCTCTGATTGTTATTATATATAAAAATCAAATATACTGTGAACGTATAAAACTGATTGTTATTTTATTTTATATAAAAATCAAACAGACTCTGAACGTATAAAACCGTAATGAACTAGGGGAAATTACTGCATCATCTAACTAAAAAAATGGCTTGGAATATAGAATAAGAACAGTGAAAACCCTAATAATAGCCTGCGTTTATTATGCTCATGTTTTGTTATTGGTCTTCGCAGTGTGTTAATTGAAATGCCTCTTCATGGCTGCAAACAAAATCTTAAAAATCTATCTAAACCCTAATTCTAGCTGTCGGATAGTCTGTATCATTAATCCCATAATATGGGACTGCAATATGCATGCATGAGGTCAATGATAAAAAAACATTTAAAGAACTGATATCAGAGCTCAAAAACATTAACTAGAGCAGGCATTGCAATCTATTTCCAGATTCCAATCCAAATAACATTAGCTGGAGCAACCTATTTCACATTCCAATTCAAATAACCTAAAAACCTATCAAAAACAAAGAGAGAAATACATGCACCAAGTCCCTCACTACATCACTGGACGGAGGATGCGAGCTGAAGAAGTAGTGTTGTCTCTTATAGCTTGAAGCGAACTGGTCCCGATTTTCCAATACCTAAGATACTTGTTCGAACGTCCTACCACATGGATGCGAGCTGAAGAAGTATTGTTGTCTCTTATAGCTTGAAGCGAACTGGTCCCGATTTTCCAATACCTAAGATACTTGTTCGAACGTCCTACCACATGCCCATGAAACCTTACCTGGTAAGGAAGGAGACCATGCACTCCATGAACTCGCGTCCCGCTCACCTAGTAACTCCATGAACACCCGTCCCACTCAACCTGTAATAGTTGGCTCCACCATCCCATAAATTCTTGGTAAAAAACTTAAAGACGTACTAAAAACTTAAATTATGGTAAAAATATTCGGAAAAAAACCTAACGATGTAATAACAGGGTCAGTTTTGGTGATCCTGCTATAGTAAAAAAAAAAAATGCTAGACGCGCTCAATTAGGTTCAATTTTTTCATTAGATCGTGCTACTCTAAAATCCGATGGTGTTTTTTAGGTTCAATTTTTTCATTAGATCGTGCTACTCTAAAATCAGATGGTGTTTTTCGTAGTAGTCCAAGGGGTTGGTTTACTTTTGAACATGTTACATTTGCTCTTCTTTTATTTTCTGGACACATTTGGCATGGTGCTAGAACCCTATTCAGAGATGTTTTTGTTGGTATCGACCCGGATTTGGATGCTCGAGTAGAATTTGGAGCATTCAAAAAACTGGGAAATCTAACTACTAAGAGACAAGTGGTATGATATTGCTCCTATCTTTTCTCTAATAAATATATTAGTACGAAAGCTATCTCCATAATTGTCAATTACGATCGAATCTATGGAAGCATACCCTAGGGATAAAAAACATAAATTAAATTAAAAACATCGAGCATTAACATTAATATGGTTTATTATTATACTAATTAATTTAATATTATACTAATATGGTTTATTATTATACTAATTAATTTAATATTTTTTTGATGATTAATGGATATGTTTTATCATGTAATGAAGTTAATATTTGAAATCACACTATTTATTGTAACCACCAAAAAAATTCTAAATATATGAAATTATGTGAATTTAAAACCTATGTATAATTAAAAGCTTATTAATTCTGACCATTTACAATAAATATATCTCTAATAACCATTAATTCTGTCCATTCCCCATCGATGTAATTCTAATAATATTTAGGATAAGAACGTATGAATGTATAGTATTTTTGAAGTATATTCCTACTAATATTTATGATAAAAACATATGGATGTATAGTATTTCTGATAAAGACATGTGGATGTATAGTTGAGATTTTTAAAATGTTTTCTTTTTCATCTTCACACAATTTTTTTATAGACCAACAATTTTATTTTTATAAAGTCTCCAAAGCTATATTATGGTACAAGAGCGCTAGATTCAATTTCTAGCAAAATACATAAAAATTCTGGGTAATTAAAAGATTACGATCAACGCATTAAAAATACACGTTCAAAAGTCATGATGATCCAAATATTTTGTTTCGTCATTCACATGGTTCCATAGAACTTTCATATTTAAAGAGAGGCTAGTCAGCTTTGTCGGGCTTCATCAAAAAGGCAAGTGCAGCGCATATTGCATCGTGTGGTAAGGGGTCTAATCAGGATGAATGAGAAACGTGATCAGTTTGAATGAAATCGAGAAGGCCTTACTAATTTTCTCCATAAACTAGCGTGGAGGAGGCTTTTTTGAATGTGGTCAGTTTGAATGAAAACGAGGAGGCTTTTTTTCTAATTATCGCCAATAACTTGCGTGCTGGTTTGATCGTAAAGAATGGAAATGGAAATGTGGTCCGTTTGAATGAAATCCAGAAAGATTTTCTAATTTTCTCCAATAACTTGCGTGCTTGGGAAGTATGATTTCGACTGCGAGGTGGGTTTAAACTTTACGCACGCAAGTCTGATTTCGACTGCGAGGTGGGTTTAAACTTTACGTGATTCATACGATGCTGTTTTAAAAACAACATGTGGGATTATATTAGTTCGAAAGCTTCCACATCAACTGGGATCTCTTGTGAGCCGTCCACTGCCAGTTATCTATATCTGGTAGACAAGTTTTGGGGTGACCGTGAGCTGATCTGTATTCGCGTTGTTTAATGATATCTATATTTTCAGAAAATGTTCTCGCAGTTTTGTATACATTCTTGTGGATAAAATATTTAACCGCTCTTTCAACGACCTTTTTCTAATCTGTAATGGATGTCAGGTATTAATCATTTCACCGCCTCTGTGCAAACGGTAAATCAGTGGCTTGACCTTTCAAGAAGAATTCAGACACCATCCGTGGATTTGGTCATTACCGCCATTTATTAAATCTCTTAGAAGGGGCAATTTTTGAATTCATGTTTCTGTATAAATACCAGAAACATGAATTGTAATTGTATACATCAGATAAACACATTTTTGAATTGAAGTTGTTATTGTATATTCGCATGCATTCTTTGTGCGTTTATAATTTTTTTTTTATTGAGTTAGTAAACTCTGTTCGGGGATTTCTCTTTTGGGATATTTGTCGGCTTGTGTAATAGAGCCGCTTACTTTCCAAATGTCGAAATCCGAAATTGGTGGGCCCACAACTTATTCACGTTTCGGAATTCGGCAATTGCAGTCTCGTTTTGTTTTTATGTTGGGTCTTTGCGAACCCCGAATCCTGAAGTACTGAGCCCCATAGACTTTTCGCGATTCGAAAATTTTGTTTTTGGATCGAGCATGTGTAAACGCCGAACCCCGAAGTCTGATTCACTGCCGACCTCCGGTTTCTCACATTTGGTATCAGAGCCTGCTTATTTCATCCTGCAAGCGCTTAATTGATTGCAGATTGTACCTGTTGGTGCACAATTTTACTGAGCTAGAGTTTATTTGATTTTCTTCAATTCTTATAAATGGCTGCATCTCGTAGCAGTGCTTCTCAAATTTAGGTTCCTATCCTAAGCGAGAAGTCATATGATTCATGATATATTCAGATGAGAACGTTTCTGTGTTTTCAAGATTTGTGGTCTTATGTCATTGATAGTAATGTTGAGCCAGTTGATGCAGAAGCAGAATCGGCTCTGTCTAACGCTGATCATGTTTTGCTGAAGGAAAACAGGAAGAAGGACAATAAAACTCTTGGATTAATCCAGCAAGGATTAAATGAATCCATTTTTATGAAGATTGCTAGTGCCACATCTTCGAAGATGGCTTGGGAAATTCTTGAAACCTGTTATCAAGGAGTGTCTAAGGTGAAGAAAGTCAAGTCGCAGAACTTGAGAAGGGATTTCGAAAATCTGAAGATGAAGGATAATGAAAGTGTTGATACTTTCATGACTCAAGTAATGAGTGTTGTTAACCAACTTAGGAAGTATGGAGATGATGTTGAGAATAAAAGAGTTATTGAGAAAGTGCTGAGAAGTTTACCCAAGAAGTTTGAGCATGTTGTTGTTCCCATAGAGGAATTTAAGGATTTAAGTCAAATGCAAATTGATGAGTTAATTGGTTCTCTTGTTGCTCATGAATCTAGGATATCTAGATATGAAGAAGGATCATTGGAGCATGCTTTCAAATCCCAAATGCATGTTACCAGAGGTAGAGGAAGAGGAAGGTTTCATACTCGTGGAAGAGGAGGTCAATTTTCTGGTCCAAGGGACAATAGAGATGAATCAGAGTCTGAGCAGAAGTCCCAGTAGAGTCCGCCTAATTTAAGAAGTCCCAGTAGAGTCCGCCTAATTTAAGAGGGAGCAGCAACAAACCCTAGCAACAAGAAAACGAGAGGTATGATAAAACTAAAGTACAATGTTATTATTGTAAGAAGTTTGGGCATTTTGCTAATAAATGTTGGAAGAATGAGCCAGATGCTGGAAAGCACTCTGCACATATCACAAATGAGTCTGAGCATGATCAAAATCATGTGTTTCTGACCTGTAATGTCACTCAGGAAAATGCTAGTGATATTTAGTTTTTGGATAGTGGTTGTAGCAATCACATGATTGGTAATAAGGACTTATTTTCTTCTATTGATGCTAGTATTCAATCTGAAGTCAAACTGGGAAATGACTTTAAGGTTACAGTCAATAGTAGAGGTATAGTTCCAATTTACACTAAGAACAATCAGAGAAGAAATATTGATGATGTTTACTTTGTGCCTGGTTTAAAATGCAATCTTATTAGTGTTGGACAACTGATGGAAAAAAAATACAGAGTGTTCTTCAAGAATAAGGTATGCACAATCTATGATAAATTACCCGACAAACAGTGGATTGCAAGAGTAGAGATGACCAAGAATAAAATGTTTCCACTTGTTATGAGAAATGATTTGAGTGGTTCTTTGAATGCCTATAAGGCTGGAAGTTTAGATGAATCTTGGTTATGGCATTTGAGATATGGTCATTTACATTTTGGTGGCTTAGCTCTGTTACAGAAGAAACAGATGGTAAAGGGGTTACCTTGTATTCAACAACCTGCAAGCTCTTGTGAGAGCTGCATACTTGGAAAACATCATAGAGAGAAATTTGTTTCAGGTGTTTCCTACAGAGCAAAAGCTCCATTAGAAATTGTCCACATAGATTTATGTGGACCTATACAAACACCTTCTTTAACTGGCTGTGTTTATTTTATGACTTTCATTGATGATATCAGTGGGAAGACTTGGTTGTACTTGTTGAAACAAAAATCAGAAGCCTTTGATGTTTTTAAGAAGTTTAAGTCTATGGTTGAGAATCAGAGTGGTCAAACCATTAAAATCTTAAGGTCTGATAGAGGAGGTGAATACAAACTTAATGAATTCATTGAATTTTGTGATATTCATGGAACTAAAAGGCAGTTTGCTGCTCGTTATACTCCACAGCAGAATGGAGTGGCTGAAAGAAAGAATCAAACTATCATGGACATGGCTTGAAGCATGTTGAAAGAGAAGCATCTTTCAAATGAATATTGGGGAGATGTAGTTCTTTGCTCTGTTTTTATATTGAATAGAAGTTTGACCAAGTTCGTGAGGGATCGTGTACCTCAAGAAGCATGGGATGGTAAGCCTTGCAATGTTTCTCATTTCATAATTTTTGGATGTGTTGCATTTGTGCATGTACCTGCAGAAATGAGGAGAAAGTTGGATGAAAGAAGCCAGAGATGTATCTTTCTTGGATACGATGAAGACTCTAGGGCATATAAACTCTACAATCCCATTACCCAGAAATATGTAATCAACAGAGATGTTCAATTTAAAGAAGATGAAGCCTGGGATGGAAGTATTGACAAATCAATTTCAGAGGGAGTTGTGTTACCCTATGATGATGATGATGGATTTGAGCAGGCTGAAGGAGATGGACTGATAGTTCCACATGTACATACACCTGCAGCAAGAAGTCCAACAAGGTAAGCTCCATATTTCAACCCATCTCAATTTAGAACGCCCATAACTCATGAACGTGGTGAGCCATCTGGACATGGTGGACATCAATCAGATTCACAGGTAAGTAGTGAATCAAATCCCACTTTAGCTTCATTAAGAAATAGATTTAAAAGACAAAAGACTAGAAGCTTAAGAGAATTGTATGATCAGAATGAAGAAGTAGGTCAGATTTCAAATTTTGCATTAATGGCATGTGATCCTGTAAGTTTTAATGAAGCCGCTAAAGAGTATGTTTGGATAAGAAGAGCATTGCAAGAAATAACACTTGGGATCTTGTCGATTTACTTGAAGGTAAGAAGAGCATTGGTATTAAGTAGGTTTATAAGACTAAGTTGAATGCAGATGGTGAAGTTGAAAAGTACAAGGCAAGCCTTGTAGCTCAGGGGTTTAGTCAGCAACTCGGTATTCATTACAATGAAACATTTGCTCATGTAGAAAGAATTGACACTGTGAGGATGGTTTTAACTACTGCAGCTCATAATAGATGGATCATGCATCAGATGGACGTCAAATCTGCATTCTTGAATGGATATTTGAAAGAAGAGGTTTATGTAAAACAACCTCCGAGTTATGAGATTGATAAACACAGAGATAAAGTTTACAAGTTAAGGAAAAATTTATATGGATTGAAGCAGGCATCCAGAGTTTGGTATATCAGGATTGATGAATACCTGATCAGTGTTGGATTCAGCAGAAGTACAAGTGAATCAACTCTATATACCAAGGTAAATCAGGAAGGTAAAATTTTGATTGCCTGTTTGTATGTTGATGACCTGATTTTTACTGGAGATCTATCTGTAGATGATTTTAAAAATGCCATGAAAAGAGAGTTTGAGATGACTGATTTAGGATTGATGAAGTATTTTCTTGGAATTGAAGTTGATCAATTTGATTATGGCATTTTCATTTGTCAAACTAACTATGAAAATGAAGTACTGAAAAGGTTTAGAATGTAGAATTGCAAGCCAGTTGCAACACCAATGGTAACTAGTATTAAACTGAGCAAGTATGATGAGGTATCGTATGTTGATCCAACTCTCTATAAGAAGCTGGTTGGAAGCCTTATGTACTTAACAACAACCAAACCTAATATAATGTTTGCTGTAAGTTTGATTTCAAGATTCATGGAGACTCTGAAGAGTACTCATTGGAAAGTAGGAAAGAAGATTCTGAGATATGTTGCTGGAACAACTAACTTTGGTATCTGATACACATCAAGTTTAGACTTTGAGCTGATTGGATATACTGATAGTGATTTTGCAGGTTCCATTGATGATAGGAATAACACATATGGGTATGTGTTCAGTCTTGGATCTGGAGTAGTGGCATGGGCATCAAAGAAACAACCCATTATGACTCTATATTCTACTGAGGCAGAGTATGTTGCAACAGTTGCAACTGCATGTTAAGCTATGTGGATGAGAAGGGTCTTAAATGAATTGTTGCATGACCAGAATGATGCAACTCAAATTGTTTGTGACAATAAATCTGCCATTGCACTGTCAAAAAATCATGTCTTTCACAAACAGAGTAAGCACATTGATGAGAGGTATCATTTCATTCGTGAGCTGGTAAATGACAATGAAATTTCTGTTCAGTTTTGCAGATCAAAAGAACAATTTGCAGACATATTTACGAAGCCTTTGGGAAATTAATTGTTTAAAATCCATAGAAAAAATATTGGGTTCATTCAGTAATGCATTGTTTACAACAATTTTATTTTACATATTTTCAGTTCGTTTTGCTCTGAAATGATTAAGAGGGAGTATGTCAGGTATTAATCATTTCACCACCTCTATGCAAACGGTAAGTCGATGGCTTGACCTTTCAAGAATCGAGACACCATCAATGGATTTGTTAGCGGTGGCCGCCTTAACCTTTGAAGGTAGCAAGACACCATCACCGCCATTTATTAAATCTCTTAGAAGATCAAAGGGGCAATTTTTTAATTCATGTTTTTGTATAAATACCAAAAACGAATTGTAATTATATACATCAGATAAACACATTTTTGAATTGAAGTTGTTATTGTGTATTCGCAGGCATTCTCTCTGTGTTTATAATTTTTTTTTTTATTGAGTTAGTAAACTCTGTTCGGGGATTTCTCTTTCGGGATATCTACCGGCTTGTGTAATAGAGCCGCTTACCTTCCAAATGCTGAAATCCGAAATTGGTGGGCCCACAACTTATTCACGTTTCACAATTAGGCGATTGCAGTTTCGTTTTGTGTTTACGTTGGGTCTTTTCGAACCCCATATACTTTTCACGATTGGGAAATTCTAGGTGTGTTTTGTTTTTGGATCGAGCGTTTGTAAACGCCAAACCCCGAACGCGGATTGACTGCCGACCTCTGGTTTCTCACAATGGAACCGCTTACTGATCGACTAAGTTTGACTTGGTTCTATCTCTGTAATATACTGTGAAAGCACTATTGATGTCAAACGCTTCTGTTAGACGAATAAGTTGAGCGATTCACTCCTTTATTAGTTTAGTTAACTGTCAAATTGTTGGTTTCTTGTTTTCATCGCCGAGTTAGACTGTTAGACGCTTCGTTGTTTACGAAGAATTTCGTTGCATGTAAATTCCTTTATATATCAATTCAATAAATGAGATCTGCGTGGTGTTTTTATGCAATTCTGTTTTATCCTGTTAAATTCGTTTTCCTGTTTCTGCATCCTGCAACTCGTTTTCTATTTCTGCAGGTCTGTTTTTCATGGTATCAGAGCAGGTTGCAGATCTAGCCTCTATCTAGCTTGCCGAATTGCAAAACGTTTTTCAGCAAGCTCTGTAAGAATTGCAAATCTGTTTTTTTTTCTGTGCAATTTGTTTTTTTAGCCGCCGGTATATAATTTTTTGAGAAGAAAATGGCCAGCATGAGCAACCAGGCTCTCATGCAAGCACCTTTTTTGAACGGGTCGAATCATAGCACTTGGGTATCCAAGATGAAAGTTTTTCTGAGCAATCATGAATGCTTAGAGATTGTCGAAGATGGAGTTACCTTGCTGAAAGCTAAAGATCGAGATGCATTGGATCGAGATGCGAGACACTTACACAGAAGTGGTCAAGAAAAATGCAAAAGCCTTATGGCTTATCTTTCAGGGAGTGGATGAGTCCATCTTTCCGAAAATTGAAGGCGAGAGCACCGCCAAAGGAGCATGGGATACTCTCATGAATATCTATCAAGGAACCGAGAAAGTGAAGACCATCAAGTTGCAAACTTTGCGACGAAACTTTGAAACAATGTCTATGAAAGATACAGAGACAGTCGACCAGTTTATGACGAGTGTAAAGCACCTCGTCCATCAAATCCGAAGTCAAGGTGAAGACATTCCTGATCAGAAAATTGTGGAAAAGGTATTGCGAAGCATTCCTGAAAAATTTAATATGGTTGTTGTTGCAATCGAGGAATCGAAGGATCTGACTACGTTTACCATAGATCAGCTGCTGGGCTCTCTTTTATCACATGAGGCGAGATTGCAGAGAGAAAACACTTTGTTGGAATCAGCTTTCCAAATGCAAGCCACCATAGGCAAAGGTCGAGGCCGTGGTGGAAGAAGCAGAGGACGAGGAAGAGGTTGGCAAGGCAGATCCCAACCGCAAAATGCTTCGCATGCAGACCCAGATCAGTCGCATGCAAGATCTTCCTATGATAGAGGTCGAGGAAGAGGTTGCACTCAGGAATGGGTTGACAAATCATAAATTCAGTGCCATTACTGTAAGAAGTTTGGAAACTACAAGTTCGAATGTTATAAAAGACCTACGAATTGAGAGCATGGAACCGCACATGTTGCAGAGGAAGATCAAGTGCAAGAAACCATGTTTTACTCCTGCCATGCGACTACAGAACCAACCGATTCAGATGTGTGGATGCTCGACAGCGGTTGCAACAATCATATGACAGGTAACAAAGACCTATTTTCGTCTTTTGATAGTACTGTCAAAAATAAAGTAAAGTTGGGGGATGGTCGTTTGGTGAATGTTCAAGGAATGGGTACCATTTCTGTACTCTCTAAGAATAATGAAAAGAAATGCATCCGAGAGGTGTATTATGTCCAAGGTCTTAAGCATAATTTGATTAGTGTAGGCCAGCTCTCTCAACATTGTTATGATGTAGTGTTTAAAGGGATTGTCTGCACCATACATGATAAGCCTCCCATTAATCGAGTCATAGCTCAGATCAAAATGACCTCGAACCGCATGTATCCTATCATACTAAAAAGTGCCAAAGCCCTTTAGTCTTATTCTGTTATGAAACCCGATGAGTCATCGTTGTGGCATCAACGATATGGTCATTTGTCTTTAGATTATCTCAGTCAACTGTCAAAGAAATCTATGGTCATTGGTCTCCCTGAATTAGAAGTCCAACACCAAGTATGTGAAAGTTGTGTTTTAGGAAAGCATCACAGAGAAGTTTTTCCTTCTGCTGCTACCTTTAGAGCTAAATCTCCTTTAGAACTCGTTCACACTGATCTATGTG
>JASDQU010738914.1:155166-202351 GCA_032191745.1 Picea mariana
AAGAAAACAGCCAGTTGTTACATTGTCTTCCGCAGAGGCCGAATATGTTGCAGCAACTTCCGCAGCATGTCAAGCTGTTTGGCTAAGAAGGTTAATGAGTGACTTATCACCAAAGAAATTGGAGCCAACTCCAATATATTGTGACAACAGTTCTGCAATTACATTGTCCAAGAATAGTCTTCAACAAAAAGAGCAAGCACATTGATATCCATTATCATTTTATTCGAGAATTGGTAAATGAAGATGTAATCACTGTAAAATTTTGTAAATCAGCAGATCAGCAAGCTAATATCTTCACAAAGCCTTTGGACACAGAAACATTTGTATCACTCAGATCGAAGCTGAGTGTTGTTAGGTTAAATGATTGTCGTGCTCCAACTTAAGGGGGTGTGTTAGACGAATAAGTTGAGCGATTCGCTCCTTGATTAGTTTAGTTAACTGTCAAATTGTTGGTTTCTTGTTTTCATCACCGAGTTAGACTGTTAGACACTTCGTTGTTTACGAAGCATTTCGTTGCATGTAAATTCCTTTATATATCAATTCAATAAATGAGATCTGTGTGGTGTTTTTATGCAATTCTGTTCTGTCCTGTTAAATTCGTTTTCCTGTTTCCGCGTCCTGCAACTCGTTTTCTGTTTCTGCAGGTCCGTTTTTCACAGTCGTATGATTAGTCGGTAGATGTGTTATAAAATATCCGGGTCTCCCTTAGGAGTTTGATGAACGTGTCAGAATACCACGAAAGCAACTTTTCAAATATTGTTATATTGTAACGAAATTATCATTGTAGTTGACGGTTGGGCCTTTTTCCCTAAATCACGAGATGCCATATTAAATCTCCTTATGTGATAATGCATGAAATCGATTACTGTGGAATTAATTTTCAAATGGCTGATATCGTCATCAAATCCTACGTATCGCACTAGCCTGAATCCTAGGTTATATTCTATCGTTTAACCCTAAAATTTAGCCACCACCCAATCGAGATTCTGTACTCCTTGTAATCATGTAGCACCCAATCAAGATTCAATCTTTTTAATGCGTTTGGATCTAACCACAGTCAACTGATACGGTTGGGTTCCAATAGCAAGTTTAACGTTTATATCGATCATTCATCATTTTCGAGCACGCTAGACTCGCGATTCTCTCAACTCAAGTATTTTTTCGTCATGACTCGGCATATTGCCTCTTACATAAATCGTCATCAATGATGGTATTTGTTTGAAAACCCATTAGCACGCACATTTATAATTGAAGCTAAAGCAAGCTATTGCAGAAATCGCCATCAATGATGGTATTTGTTTGAAAACCCATTAGCACGCACATTTACAATTGAAACTAAAGCAAGCAACAATAGCTTGCCTTTACGCAAGATGTTAAAGGCTGAGATCGGAAACATAAACCAAAGTTGTCACATCTTCCGCACTTTAAGGAGGCTTATTGTTGCAGAGAAATGGCAAGGGTATTATATTGATGAAGGTGCTTTGTCTTTACGGAAGTTTGTTTTTGTCTTTACGGAAGTTTGTCCATCTTTTCCAAATCACATAATGAAATATGTTGATCTAATTGAAAGATAAAGGCTTTATATTTGGGTGAGATGTGAGATATCAATGATTTGATTTGACAATTCATATTGTCTTAATGCATGCTTGAAATTTGAAAAGATTTGATTTGACAACTCGAATTGTCTTAATGTCATAGTTGAAATTTGAAACCAGATAATAAATAAATTGAAATAATGGGTGAATACGACTGGTAATGACAAGTCTAGAGATTAGTACATATTGATGCATGGAAAGGGCGATCTAGTGCGAAGAGATGAAAGGAAGGAAGGTTTATGACATGACTTATGGAATTGGCATACATATAATATATGTGTATTTTTGGTGTTACGGAAAAGGAAGGAAGGTTTATGAGATGATTTATGGAATTAAATGATATATAATATATGTGTATTTTAAGTGTTTAGAAAATTATATTTAGCTATTTGGAATTTTATTTAAATATATTAAAATAATATTAATAATTAATTTGACATTTTATATAACCTAACTTTATTACTAGTTATAGATAAATTAAAAGGATGGTGAAAAGTTTCATTTAGAATGACTTAATAAGTAAGGAATAATTTATCTTAGATCTTATTCATTGATCTCTCATTTTAAGATAATGTATGAAATTGTTTTTTATTGAGAAGCTTTGAATGACTGACTTAATAAGGAATAATTTGATAATTTTAGATGTTAATATTATATTTATTAGTCTCTCATATAAATAGTATCAATACAAGGAAAGTAACTCAATAGATAAATAAAGAATAATTTGATAATTTTAGATGTTAATATTATATTTATTGGTCTCTCATATAAATGGTCTCAATATAAGGAAAGTAACTCAATAGATAAGTAGGGAACATACTGCCAATAAAACTAACATAACAAATTATGATTACAAGAGGACATCTACTAATAATCTTTAATCTTTTGCTTTATTGATAGGTAAATGTCTAAAAATCTCAATAGGCTAGTTCAATCTATTTGAATAAGCTAGTTCAATCTATTTCAATAAATTGTCTTAAGAGTTCATTCAGAAATATTTAGTTCTATTTTGACCCATATTCAAGTTTTACTTAATTTCCAATTTGCACTTTTAAAATGTAAAAATTAAAACTAAATCATTACTTATTAACATTAAATTTAACACATATTAACTTTTTGTTTGATATGGGAAAACATTATATACTAATACTAAATATAAGAGTGTTCTCTAATTAATATACATTGAAATGGATAAAATCAAATCATAAATAAGTCTTTAATAAAGTAGATCTATACAATTCAATTTAAAAGTGATTTACAATAAAAGTCAAACAATATATCTATTATTTTCAATATTTTCAATTTGTTAATCTATTTTTTTTTTCACTTTTAAAATGTAAAAATTAAGATATAAAAATTAAGACTAAATCAATACTTATTAACATTAAATTTAACACATGTTAACTTTTTGTTTAATATGGGAGAACATTATATACTAATTCTAAATATAAGAGTGTTCTCCTAAATGAGGAACTAATATACATTCAAATGGATAAAATCAAATCATAAATAAGTCTTTTATAAAGTAGGATTTATACAATTCAATTTAAAGGTGATTTACAATAGATTGGTAAAGTCTAACAACATATTTATTATTTTCAATTTGTTAATATTTTTTTTTTGTTAATATTTTTTTTTGGAGAATAATGTTTTGTTTAAAAACAATTTAATAGAAGTACTTTATAATGAAAGTTGAAATGTTTCTTATAATTAATAATTAAAAATAATTTGAATTTTATCAATTAAAAGTATTTGAATTTTGAAAAAAAAATAAATGAAATAATGCTTTATGTGTGTTTTATTCAAATAAAAAAAATCTTATTATTAATCAAATTAATATAATCAACTTAAATATAATTAGCAAGAAAAAAATGGTGATTAAAATAATTAACATAATAGTATCCTATACTAATATTAATACTACATATTTTTATTATAATTTAAGTTTTTGACTATGTTTTTAGATTTTTTACCAAGTATTTTTACTCTAAATTAAGTTTTTACTACTTTTTAAGTTTTTACCAAGTATTTATGGGATGATGGAGAAACCTATTACATGTTGAGTGGGATATGTATTCATGGAGTTACTAGGTGAGTGGGAGTGCGTCGTCTTCTTCCTTACTAGTAAAGTTTTATTGGTGTGTGGTACAACATTCAAACAAGTATCTTAGGTATTCAAAAATCGAGACCAGTTCGTTATAAGAGACAACACCTCTTCTTCAGCTCGCATTCTCCATCCAATGATTTAGTGAGGTAGCTACTACATGGATTTCTATCTTCCTTCTTATAGGTTGTTTGGATTGGAATGTGGAAATAGGTGGCAATGACTTTTCTTGGTCACATCCTTCGTCCAATGATGTAGTGAGGTAGTTAGTGCATGGATTTCTTATAGGTTTTTAGGTTATTTGGATTCGAATGTGGAAATAGGTTGCAATGCTTATTCTTCATCTAGCATCCTCAGTCCAATGATGTAGTGAGGTAGCTAGTGCATGGATTTCTGTTTGGTGACAACAAATTCCTCCAAGGATTGTTTTGGATCCTAATATTCTGTGTTGGTTGCAACTAAAATACACCAAGTTAGAATATGGGTAAAAGTGCATTTAATAATTAGTTTTTTGTGTAAATGTATATAAGTTCATGTAAGCCCGTAGAGGCAGATACGACAGAGTGAGAGGATACGAGAGAACTTGCAAGTCTATTGTAATCTCCATGATATGAATAATAAGACAATCGATACCTATGCTTGGTGGACGTAGCCCAACGTTTGGGTGAACCACATGAAATATCTGTGTTTCTTATCTGTGTGATTGCTAATTATCATATGTGAATTGTGTTTTCCGCATTTTCAATTCTAGCAATTGGTATTATAGTTGCGTTGGAGATCCATGAGGTGAGATTCGTGGTGCAAGAAGGTGAATTGAGTAAGTTCCGCGGGAGGAAATTGAGTCGAAAGTCATTGACACTCCCTAGGCAATGTTAGAGGTGCGTCGATGCTCCCACAATTATGAAATTGAAATTTTCGTAAAGACCGTGCACCTGGTTCTTGCATCACAGAGCGTCGACACTCCCCCATCCACACTCAAGGAGCGCTAGCGCTCCCCCATCCACACTCAAAGAGCATTGATCTTTAAACTAGAACTCTCGATGCATGGTGTAGGAGCACTGATCTCCTTTTAAAAACATTCACATGATTTTCTTCTTGGAAAATTTAAGGTATGGTTTTTTTGAAAAGTAAAGGTGGAGGAATTAAAAACAAAAAGGGTTTTTTAATTAAACGGTGTCAAGTCATGTGGGTGGATGTGTTTTAAAAGGTTCTTTATGGAGTGAAAAATTTAAGGTATAAAGTAAATTAAAAAGTTTTTATGGAATATATAATTTTTTTATTATTTTAAACCTTTTGTGGTTATCATTTAACCTTATTCATTAAGGATCCACATTTTTCATCCATTGGTTAAAGAGCCAAGTATTATAAGCAGTGATTTTGGTGTTAGGAGATTTTTGTGCTAATGGCTAAGATGCAGAGTTCGAAGTTTGAAGTGGAAAAGTTCAGTGGTAAAAGTAACTTTGAGCTCTGGAAGCTCAAGATGAGAGATTTATTGGTGCAACAAGGGTTGCAAAAAGCATTGGCAGCCAATACAAAGAAATCAACAGCCATGAGGAATGAGGAATGGGAATATCTGGATGCAAAATCTCTTAGTACCATTCGTTTATGTCTCGCGGATGATGTTTTGTTTAATATCGTAGAAGAGGATACAACATCAGGCTTATGGAGAAAGATGGAAAGTCTATATATGACGAAGTCCTTGACGAGTAGGATCTACTTGAAGAGATAGTTGTACAGTTTGCGGATGAATGAAGGTACAAAATTTGTTGACCATTTAAATACCTTCAATACCCTTATAGCTCAATTGACTAGTATGGAAGTTAAATTCGAAGATGAAGATAAGGATATTACACTATTGTGTTCGTTGCTTAAGTCTTGAGATAATCTAGTCACCTCTATTATCTTTAGCTCAATAGATGTTTTAGATTAAGACTCTATTGTGGGAGCTTTGTTGGCTGAGGAGATGAGAAGAAAATCTAGTAAATAAACCTCAACTTCATAGACGATGCTGGTTAGAGGTTGAACTAAAGAGCAGACTAAGTTTTTCTTGATGTAAATGAAGACACAGAAAGGGTACAGCAAAATGCTGGTACTATGGAAAAATAAGACATCTCAAGAAAGATTCCTAGAAGAGAAAGGAATCTAAGGAAAAATCTACGAAGCAAGCAAATTTGGGTGTAACAAATTTAGGTATGACTAATCAAGTTTTATCCGTTTCTAATAATTTACAATATTAAGAAGAATGTCAGTTAGATTCAGGTGCCTCCCACCACATGTGCTCACATAGAAAGTGGTGCATTTCTTACCAATCTGTTGATGAGGGTGTAGTGTTTATGGGAAATGGTATTCCCTGTAAAATTGTTGGGGTTGGCAGTATTAGAATCAGGATGTTTGATGGTATTGTTAGGGAATTAACAAATGTTAGATATGTACCTGATCTTAAATCAAATTTGATTTCATTGGGAGTGTTGGATTCTTGTGGATATAAGTATACAGGTCAAGGTGGAGCACTCACATTGTCGAAAGGTAGTTTAGTAGTGATGAAGGCAACAAAGGTTGATAACCTTTATAAGTTGGAAGGGAGTACTGAAGTAGCATCTGATGTGACAGATGTATCTTCTTGTCTATGGAAGAAGCATCAAGTTCATAAGAGTAATAAAGAATTGCAGGTACTAGTAAGTGGTAAATCATTTTCAGACTTAAAATCTTTGTTTCTGAATTCCTGCTTATTTTATATCTTTTCAATTTATGATGGTGGTATAAAGGGATGGTGTGTGTGGGATCCTACTTCTCACAAGGTCATCATTGACAGATATATAGTATGTATGGAGAAACCAAAAGGGTTGATTCAATATTGCAACTGTAAATTTGTTTGCATGCTACATAATTCATTGTATGGCCTATTGGTACCCAGGCAAATATACAAGAGGTTTGAATCCTTCATAGTGAGTCAAAATTCTTTAAAGGGTAGGAATGACTATACATTTTATAGTACATTCATAGTCTTGATGTTATTTGTTGAATATATGCTCGATGCAAGCCGAAGCATGGATAAAATTAGTAAGAGAATGACTCGGATGGAAAGGACAATTCAGATGAGGGATCAAGGAGAAACAAAACAAATTATGGGTATAGAAGTACACAGAGATGGTAATGGTAAGATGTGGTTGGAGTTCAATATGAACATTGTAAAACCAATTTTTATCCTCTTGCTTTCTATTATAAGTTTTCTTCAAGCATAGGTCTTGTCCATAAAGAAGAAAAGGTTATGTCTCGTGTAAGTTCAATCGGAGTTCTGTTGTATGTGATGAAATGGTTAAGACCAGATGTTTCAAATGCTAATGATGTTGTCAGATACATGATAGATTCTGGGGCTGAAGTTGAATGGGTGCTTCAACATTTGAGAAGAATACATGTCACCTATAATGGTTACACTGAGATGGTCTGTGATAATTGCAATGTATATTTTATAGGTGTCTTGAATAGAAGGAGATCTATCACTAAATATGTCTCACAACATAGTTGTGGAAGACATGTTGGAGATGGAGTGACCCCTCAGGAAATCCAAACTCATGCAAGTCACACAAGAGAGATCATGAAACTAGTTTTATTAGAGAAGTTGCAGTGGTGCTTGGCTTCGCTTGGCTTGTAGAAAAGGTGATGAACAAAAGGAAGGAGCAAGGTATCAGGTTAACTATTGTCAAGGTGGATATTGTTGGAATTTGGTGACAACGAATTCCTCCAAGGATGGATTTGGATCCTATTATTCCGCATTGGTTTCAACTAAAATAGACTAAGTTAGAAAATGGATAGAAGTGCATTTAATAATCAGTTTCTTATGTAAATGTATATAAATTACTGTAAGCCCGTAGAGGCAGATACGACAGAGTGAGAGGATACGAGAGAACTTGCAAGTCTGTTGTAATATCCATGATTTGAATAATAAGACAACTGATACCTATGCTTGGTGAATGTAGCCCAACATTTGGGTGAACCATGTGAAATCTCTGTGTTTCTTATCGGTGTGATTGTTAATTATCATATGTGAATTGTGTTTTTTGCATTTGCAATTCTAACAATTTTTAGATTATTTGGATTGGAATGTGGAAATAGGTTGCAATGCGGTTAATGTTATTTGGATTGGAATGTGTAAATAGGTTATGCTTGATCTTTCTAATGTTTTTGAGCTTTAATGTTTTTTCTTGTTGACCTCATGCAGGTTGTAGTTCCAATTTGAGATTATGTAATTAATGATCAGTTGCAATTCGAGAAACACAAGACAAATAACAAAACATGATAAATGCAGGATATTATTAGGGTTTTCATGGTTCTTATTGTATATTCCAGGCCATTTTTCTAAATTTATCATCAAGGTTTTATAAGTTTACATTATGTTTGATTTTTATACATAATAACAATCCATGAAAAGTTAACGTGGAATTCATCTGAGGTGCTCGAGGGAGAATTTGTGGGTGACCATGGAGTTGCTTGTAAGCCCTCAACATTTCTAGCGAAATTACATGGATTAGTGTCCTTATGTTCTTCTTTAGATATGTATAACTCATATTTAGTTTCATTATGTTTTGTGAGATTATTAGTTTTTTGGTTTTCCCTCCACTACATGTAGTTGTGATAGTATTGATTTTTCTTATGGGGGCTTTACGTGATCACCAATATCTTATTAGGTTCACTCATAATGAGGTTTTCTAATTGTGAAAAATAAGATCAATATATTATAGGTATTGGGGATGTGGGGCCTCAAGGGATTTATTGGTATTTGTTGGGTATAAAAAGATGTATCTAGTTAAAATAACCATTTTTTTATTGGAAAGATGTATTAGGAGAGAGGTTCAAGAAAACGTTTTTGGGAGGTATTTATCAATATCTAGGACCATGTCATAGGGTTTTACTAAGTGAAAACTCTGTATAATTCCTATAACAATTTTTAAAAAATTACTTCAAATTTTTTTCATTTACCTCATATTTTATGTAATATATACTCATATTTTATGGACAATGGAAAAAAAAACACTTTTAACTTGATTGTAAATTCTATGTAACAAAGTCAACCATTAATTTTACTTCTTAACCCTAGGATGGATAATCTAATTACGTTCACAGATGGACAATTGGAATTCCAGAGTTAATTTGTTCATAATTCATAATTCATAAATTAAGTCTGTGTTATCTCCCTCCCTTTTTAGAATATGTGCAATACTTGCTTGCCACTCCCTTTTTAGAATATGTGCAATACTTGCTTGCCACTCCCTTTTTAGAATATGTGCAATACTTGCTTGCTTAAGTGGCAGATCTTAATCCTCCATTATTATGGTTATTATGTATTATTATATTATGTATTATTATGGTCACTATGGGGTTTTATTTTTTAAAAAGGAAATATATGGAAAAATAAAAATAGCTTTGTTTAACTATTTTAAGTTTTGTTTTTTTTATTGGAATATGAGGACATCAATTTGAATGAAATTGCAAATTTCTGTTATTTAATATTTCCATTGTTTTGCTAACAACTGAAGGATTCAAAACACTATATGGGATATTAAAGGGGCAGATGATTTTTGGACCAGTGATCAGATGGAAATCCAGAGGGAGGGCGTCAAATACTTTTCAAACATTTTCAAAAAACCTGTTGATTCAAATATAACTCAGATGTTAAAGGTAATAAATATCTTCCCTCGATATTTTTCTGAGGAAGATGGGCGAGCCTTGTTCAAAGAGGTAACAATGGATGAAATTTTGGGGGTTTTGAAGGGATTCAAGAAAGATAAAAGTCCTAGACCGGATGGATGGCCTGCTGAATTTTACCTTGAATTATTCGAGTTATTGAAAAATGATTTGGTGGAGATGATTGAAGAGATTAGGGTATCTGGAATTTTCCCTCTGGTTCTAAATGCTACCTTCATTGCCATAATTCCAAAAGTTGGGAAGCCAAAATCCTTTCAGGATTTCAGACCTATTTATTTGTGCAATCTCTATTATAATATCACGACGAAGATTCTTGCTAACAACCTTAAACCTATTCCAACTTTGATGTTAAGCCCTGAACAATTTGGACTTCTCAAGGAAAATAACATTATGGATGCGGTGGGTATCACCCAAGAAGGACTGCATACTATTAAAAAAAAAAAAAGGCTCTTATCCTTAAATTAGATCTGTTCAAAGCATTTGATAGAGTAGAATGGACATTTCTTAAATTGATCCTTTTACAGGTGGGTGTCCCCTTTCAGGTTACGAATTGGATTTTAGCCTGTGTATCTTCTGCAAATTTCTCTATTCTCATAAATGGAAGTCCTTCCTATTCATTTAAAGCTGGCAGAGGCACTCGACAAGGCTACCCTTTATCACCTATACTCTTTCTTTTGGTCATTGAAGGTCTTAGTCTACCTATAAAAAAAGCAATGATTGATGAAAACTTTTCAGGATTAAGAATTTGTGTGGATATCTTCCTCACACACTTATTATTTGTAGATGATATTCTCATCTTTGGTACCGATAACATTCAAGAATGGCTGAAATTTTCATTTATCTAGCAATTTTTTTGTGAAGCATCGGGGATGCTTATAAGCTCCATGAAAACTTCTTTCTTTTCGACTGGAGTTGCTTTGGCTCATATTACTAATATTAAATATTTCTTTCCTTATTCAGTTAAGAATTTGGATGCTGGTCTTAACTACTTGGGTTTCAAGTTAAAACTGACAAAATATTCCCACAGAGATTCGATCTAGTTACTTGCTAGGATAAAGTAAAAAATATATTCCTGGGTCTATAAGTATTACTTTTTGTTGGGTGGGACGGTGTGCTTGATAAAATTGGTTCTCTGTGGTATACCTATATTTTGGTGCTCCCTATTTTTTATGCTGACCAACATTCTCACAGAAATGCGCAGGCTATTTTTCAAATTTCTCTAGGGTGGCTTAGTTGAAGTCTTTGGAAAATATCACCTGGCAGATTGGGAGACTCTACCCCTTCCAAAACTTCCAGGAGGTTGGGGTATTCAACATTTGGAATGGTTTAATATTTCTCTACTATTAAAAACAATGTGGAGTGGAGCGAGATAGGATGGTTTATGGGGATTGGTCTTGATAAAAAAACATTTGGGGAACTTTTCTATTATAGAATGGATCGGGAATGACAAATATAAAAACTCTCATGGTTCTGCTATTTGGAACAAATTCACTAAATATTTTGAATGGATTGGTAAGTCTTTAGCATGGTATATTGGAGATGGAAAGCATGTCAGGGTTGTTGTGGATCCATTTGTGGGTGGATGACACATTTCGACTTCTGCAAGAACTAATCACACATCTAAATTGTTTGGGGGTAAAGACTATTTATCAATGTAGTGGATTGCCTCATTATCCCCAAAACAATTTTGACTAGCTCTCTAGTGATACATTGGAACTTTTTGATGACTGGGCTCTGGCGTGGAACACCTTTATTGATGGAATTCAGAACGCAGGCATCACACTGACTAGTGAACCTGACGACCTGATCTGGATTGAAAAAATTTTTGGTATTGTTACTGTGGTTGATTTGTATAAAAAAAATCTTTGTTTCTCACTTGTTTGATGAAGTCCCATGGTGGTGCATAATTATTTGGAAGCTCAGAATCCCTCCTAGAATTCAATACTTTGGATGGTTGGTTCAGATTTTAACTTGGGAAAATCTCAAAAAGCGGGGTTGGAGCGGACCTGGGATTTGCACTCTTTGCAAATTGAATGAGGAGAACTGTCTCCACATCTTTGGGGACTGTATTTTCTCTATATTTATGTGGCAGAAATGTTGTTCATTTTTAAATATCAAACTTTTAAATTGGGATGGTGATTTAAATTCAAAATTAAAATGCTGGATCATGTACTGTAAGGATTATGCTACACTTCCTATCTTCTGCTGGTGGTATATTTGGAGGGCACATAACCTATGTATTTTTGAAGGAGAGATGCCAATGGTTGATAAGGTGGTGGGTCATATATTGAATAGTTTCTCTGCATATTAAAAATATCATTACCTGCCTCCTACTAGTATCCTCCGCAACATTTTTAGAGTTACCGACAAGGTCTATGGATATTTTGATGGTGCAACATAGAACGAGAATTGTGGGGGAGGATTTGCCATTTATAGAGATTCCTCTTTTGTTTGTTTCGGTATTCGTGGTGGAGGCAAAGGCACAAATTCAAAGGATGAACTGCTAGGTATTTGGACTCTCCTAATGTGTGTCAGGCAATTGGGTATTCAGTGCATATCAATGATGGGGGATTCCAAGATGATTAATGACTAGTTAAACTGTCTTTGTGTCATAAAGAAAATCACTCACACCCACCACTGTGATAGGATCACAGCTCTAGGAAAGACTTTTACTGAGATTGAATTTCAACATATCTATCGGGAATTGAACACTGTTGCAGACAAACTCTCAAAGGAGGTTCTGGGGTGGAAGGAAGGAATATCATGTATCAACGTATTGAAAGATGGGAAATTAATTTTCCACAGATTTTTTTATAGCTCTTAAAATTTTGGTTTTGAGAAAAAACAGTGAAAATACATGTTTCTTGATAACTGATAGGTATTTTACCGGTTGACTATATACATGCTTCTCATAGAACTATGTTAAGTAGAATAAACGTCATAGGTTTTGACATGACACACTTTCCATCTTTTGAGACAGAAGTATAGTAGCGATGTAATATTACTTTTGATTTCTTATAATAACAAAGTAATGTTTTTTTCGTGTGAAAATAAATATAAAAATTCACGGAACTTGAAAAGATTGCAGAAGTTATGGATGACCTTAAAATGGACAGAATAGGTGGACAAAAATGAGGGCAGGTTTAGAGTTACATGTCATGGTTCTGATCTTTGACTCTTGTTTATTCATTCAGCAGTTTTCATGGTTCTGATCTTTGACTCTTTTTTATTCATTCAGCAGTTTTCATGGTTATGATCTTTGAATCTTGTTTATTCATTCAACAGTTTTCATGGTTATGATCTTTGACTCTTGTTTATTCATTCGGCTTATGTTAGATATACTTTTCCTGATTATGATCCTTTGGATGACCTTAAAATGGACAGAATAGGTGAACAAAAATGAGGGTAGGTTTAGAATTACATGTCATGGTTATGATCTTTGACTCTTGTTTATTATTTCAACAACTTTCATGGTTATGATCTTTGACTCTTGTTTATTCATTCAACTTATGTTAGATATAGTTTTCCAGATTATGATCCTTTTACATTTTTATTGAAAACTCTTTATGATATTTGATTATATGATTTTTTAGGTTTATAATATAATTATGAATTCAAATTTCATGAATCCTCAGTGAATTATATGTAACCACCATGATATTAGGCCTTAATTTATGTGTTTATATGAAAAATAATATAAAGTTTGTATACATGAATATTTTATTTTTAGATATGGGTGACACAATAGGTGGACATAAATGACCACAGATTTAGAAATACATGTCAAAATGATTGTTTCCCCATTGTTTCCCAAAACCAGCAGTATGGACGATCAAGTTTTGCGAAAACTCTCTCCCTTGAGAATGCCTTCACCATAAAAACAAGTGTTGCATGGCAGCGTAGTCCCTGCCAAGTTGGAATGAGAATAAATGCGAGTCATTATAGACACGTGGGTAGCAAGTTGAATTACATGTGGTATCCATGAAGAATTTAGTATTCCCGAATTATTTTTATTTGAAATTTATCAAAAATTATTAATGTCTAGTACATCAACAAAGGTTCCTAGTATCTAAGTTTGATAGTACAGGAAAGACTTAAAAGGAGCCTGGACAAAAAAAAAATTAGTGTACAATAATAATAAGGTTCCTAGTAAGAACGTTTGTTACATGAACATTTAAAGGGTTCTTGGACACAAAAAATTTAGCATACAATAGAATAGTAATAACGTCTTTTACATAGATTCGTGGACAAAAACACAAAAAATTTAGCATTCCCAAATTAGTTTTCTTTAAAACAAGGGCTCCTGGACACCATAAATGATCAAATTATAGGTTCCTGGACACCATAAATTTAGCATACAATAGAATAGTAACAACGTCCTGGAAGAAAGGCTCACCATAAATTTAGCATACCATAGAATAGTAACAACGTCATGGAAGAACATTTAAAAGGTTCTTGAACACAAAAAATTTAGCATACAATAGAATAGTAACAACGTCGTGTAAGAACATTTAAAAGGTTCTTGGACACAAAAAATTTAGCATACAATAGAATAGTAATAACGTCTATTACATAGGTTCATGGACAAACATACAAAAAAATTAGCATTCCCAGATTAGTTTTCTTTAAAACAAGGGCTCCTGGACACAAAAGAAATTGGAATTTATGAAATTATAGGTTCCTAGACAACATAAATTTAGCATACAATAGAATAGTAACAACGTCGTGAAACAAAGGCATTCCCATTTTTTTAGAAAGTAATAATGTTTGTTAGATCAACAAAGGTTCCTAGAGAAAAAAAATTTAGCATACAATAGGACACAAAAAAATCTAGCATTCCTAAATTAGTTTTCTTTGAGACAAACAACAAAGTTTCCTGGACAGGCATTCTCGAATTAATTTTCTTTGAAATTTATCAAAAATTAATAATGTCTCTTACATATTTCTGGAAATTACGTCAACATTTAAAAGCATATAATAGAATGGTAATAACATCTATTACATAGGTTCGTGGACAAAATCAAGATAAAATTAGCATTCTTGAATTAGTTTTCCTTAAAACAAAGGCTTCTCAACACAAAATAAATTAAAATTTATCAAATTATAGGTTCCTGGACACCAGAAATTTAGCAAACAATAGAATAGTAACGACATCATGCAACAAAGGCATTACCAAATTAGTTTTCTTTGAAAGTAGTAACGTCTGTTACATCAATAAAGGTTCCCGGACAAAAAACATTTATCATACAATAGAACACAAAAAATGTAGCATTCCCGAATTAGTTTTCTTTGGAACAAACAACAAAGGTTCCTCGACACCCAAAATTTAACATACAATAAAGGCATTCCTGAATCAATTTTGTTTGAAATTTATCAAAAAATTAATAATGTATGTTACACATTTTTGGAAATTTAAATGTGTTTTTCATATAGACTGGGATTGGGGCTCTCATGGACCATTAAAGAAATAAGTACAAAAATTAGGAATGTCAAAATAAGAAGTGCACGACGGTAGAGAGGAAGCCCTGAAAAGAAGAAATTTGAAGTTATGAGTCTTTGGTTACATTTTTTTATTTAAAGAGGTAATAACTGGATTGATAAAGAAAACAAGATGACAATATAGACTTAAACTGGATTGATAAAGAAAACAAGATGCCATTTTAGAATTACTATGAATCCGATGCGTTTTTGTTGCTATCGTCGATGGTCATTGGAGTTGTGTTAACCGGTTGTTTCCCCTACCTAGATGAGGTTGTCCATTCTCTGTTGCAACCATTCTTCGATGTAGCTTCTCATGGGAGCCATGTCAATTTCATCCCATATTTCTATGTCCTAAAGGTTGTTTTATAATTTCCTTAGATCCATTGAAATACTATGCAGACTCTATTCAATTTCTTCATTATGTGCCGCATAGTCTAGTACCCAGCACTCAAGTTCATCTACACGATGTTCAACTATGCCGTAAAACTTTTCGAAAGACAACCCCTTTAAAATATCAAGTTGTTCATGGAAGGCTTCTTTAGTCATTGACAAGGATTTGAGAATTAAGTTTGGGTCTTGAACCTCGTTGGTACATCCGGCTAAGTCTATTTGGATTAGGCTTGTGAATAACTCTTCCTTTTCTAATATGGCTTGTTTACATGATTCGACAATGAGCTCCAAGTTCTTAACTTTCTTTTTCCAACATGCTTTTACTTTTTTGGTCCTCTTTGGGGAGGGGAGTTTCTCTTATCTTCTTTTCAGTTTCGATGTGTGGATGACATGGTTGGAAAAATGGGTCAGCACCTGTTCACAGAAACACTGATCATTTTTTAAATTCACTTCCAAATGTTTGAGCAAACCATTTTCCTTCTTTCGGAAGGAAACAAAATTTTGCAATGTTTCCCAGGTGTTGGCGATAGAAGTCACTCCTGGATTGCAGCAGGAGCAGAGCCCGATGCCCATCAGTTTTTATGTCACGATATTTTTAATGGGTGATCAAATGGGTAGAGACTCGGGAAGATATCACTCAAACTCAGGGGCTGGGTCCGGCATGTGAGGAACAAAAGAGGTCTTGATATAACTTCAGTCAGTGGGTTGATTTGAAAATGAGCAGGTTGAATACTTGGTGAGAGGAGTGGACAAACTACCTGAGGCAACAGGCCTTTCAGTAATTCGTAGAATAAAAACTCTGAATGCGAGATCCTCTGGTTTAGATCTTCAAGAAACTGAAAGGGGGGACTTGACTGGATTCTCCAATTCCAAGTCGTCCAGTGCTAATAAAATCACAGGGACCAATTAGAAACAATGTAAATGTTACAGTGATAAAATATACATCATCCTATAATAGTTACAACTCGACTGGATTCTCCAATTCTGAGCCGTTCTAATACAACATAAACAAAGACGTGAAAGAAACTGACATTCATAAGACAAAAAGTCTTAAGAGTCCACACATAACTAGGAAAACAGTCCTTCGTTAAAGCTTTGCAACCAGGAGCCTTGCTCAACCATCGATAGATTACAAAATACAAAGACTGAGTTTATATAATTAGAGAAAACCTCCTAACATTGGTGTGCTCAGTTATCTAGGCTTGGTGTCCCTTCAGCCAAATTGGATGGGTATTCTTTGTTAGACGCCACATTAACTGTGCATGGCCCCTGCAAGGGGAGTAATTGAGCCATTAAGTGTCGAGCTAGCGTGTGCATACCTCCTCCGGTTGGTCGAGGACTTGGCATGGCTTCTTTAGAAAAAGGGGTACACAGGACCCTCTCGAGCAGACCGCTTGCCAGATTATCCATACTTTACACTTAATCCCTAAGGAGAGGTTTCAGCCACCCCTTCTCATCTTCATTTACTCCAGGCAAAAATCAGGATTGAGGTCGGATCATGGGGCACACAGAGATCATGATGATCCTTTCGGCGACTAGACTCGATGCCTTTGGCCCCTTTTTGCACAGCTCCTTTCTTTCCAAGTGACCACGGGCTGTGAACCTGTGTCTATTCTCAAAATGCTTTCGGTGTTCACAAATGGAAGGAGTTAATCCTTGCTTATTCACAGCTGCGATGAGCGAAATGCCGAGATAGCTTAATTGGGCACCATGCATCCTTCTCAGATCTGACGACCCTAAACTCACTCGGTGATGTTGTGGGCCCGGGGTCTAGACACTCTCGACGCCTCGTGCATCGGGAATATGATGGGGCTATTCCTTGCATTTCAAATTCGCGATGGGAGAAAAGGCGAGGAGCCTAATTGCGCGCCAGGTGTCTCCTGTGGATGAACAGCTGAGGCTGCTTTGCGATACTGCGGGCCCGACTCTGCGCGCTTTCGGCACCCCGGGGTTTGGGGTTTCGAGATATGAGATGATGAGGGACTTTCACCCTTCAAACTCCTAAATTCCGATATGCCGACCAGATCTCACACTATGTGTCGCTGGATCAGACGACCCAGAATCAGTCTTGGCATATAGTCTCTTTCTTTGATTCTATACATCGGTCAACTTGGTAGGACCGATATCCCGATGACTGTTGATCTGCTTTTAAGGATGAATCCAGGCTGTTGACAACATAATTTCACCCACCCGTTTGATTGGAAGCCTTAAAATGAGATCTTTCCATGCTGTGCGCTTGGGCACTTCTCGAGCAACTTGCAGACCCGAATACTCTTGTGCCTCGGACAAGAAATGTCGCTAACATTAGGCTCCATGGGGGATAGAGTCATCCCTATGATGTTCTAAGGACTCCTTTTACAGATCCAATGTCTTTTTGTTGGGCCATGGAGTCATTTATTAAGCCAAAAATAGAAAACATAAAACAATATTTACAAAACAAAAGAAGCCGCCTACGGCTTACAAAAAACATTTTTTTAAGAAATGCCCATTTACTGGGCCATCAAAAACTTCTTCGCCTTCCAAATCCTCCAACCTGTAAGTGTTGTTTGAAAATACCTCAGATATCTTGAGAGGCCCAAACTAGAGGGCATCAAACTTACTTTGTTTTCCCCTATCCTGCCTGGGTGCATCCCATTTGAGAACCAGATCACCCAGCTCGAAAGATTTCTTTTTGCTCTTCCTGTCAAAGGTTTGCTTGATCTTCTGCTGATGATGGTAGGCCCTGTCCATGGCCTGTTCCCTGATCTATTGTACTTCCACCATCTGATGAATCCTTCTAATCATATGGTCAGGCTCTCCTTCAAGGTCCTCGAGAAATTTTTCCACAGATAAAGCGAGCTGGGTAGGGAAAACAGCCTCTGTTCCATAAACAAGTTGGAAAGGTGAGACACCCAGGGACTTATTTGTTGTCACCCGGTCGGCCCATAGAGAAAATTTGAGCTTTGAATCCCAGGCCCTTTTGTTGTCTTCCAATAATTTTTTAATGAGCTTAATCAGACTTTTATTGGAAGACTCCGCCAATCCATTTCCTTGAGGATAATAAGGAGTAGAGTGGATCAGCGAAATCTTGAACCATTCATAGAACTTGACCAAAGGCTCAGACCTGAAAGAGGCGGCATTGTTGGTGACAATTTTTCTAGGACATCTGAATCTGGCTATGAGATCCTCCAGGAAGCTGATAATTACTTTGTGATAAGTGCTCCTGGTAGGGGCAGCTTCTATCCACTTGGTGAAATAGTCTGTCGCAGTCAGGATCCATCTCTGTTGACCACTTGAGGGAGTATTAATTTTTCCAATGAAGTCCAACACCCACTGCTGAAAAGGTTCTAAAGCTACTATAGGCTTTAATGGCAGTGATTTGAGCTGTTTTTTTTCTGAGAACTCTTGGCATTTGATGCAGGCTCTGATTTCTCTGCAGACATCAGCAAATAAAGTAGGCCATAAATATTCAACCCTGATGATCTTATGAGCCGTGGTTTTCTAGAAATGATACCCCCCGCAAAAGTCGTTATGGAAATCAATTATAACTTTCTGGGCTTCTTGCGGGTCCAGGCATCTTAAGAACACCCCTAGAGGGTCTTTCCAGTACAAGGCTTGGTCAATGAGCCAATACCTGATTGCCTTGAGCTTTAAATCTCTCGCCTTGCTTTTTCCCATTCCATCAGGAGGCTTCAATTCTTGCAAAAAGTGCAGGATATCCTTGTACTAGGTGCATGCTGCTAGTGGTAAGGCACCCTGAGAATTCTTATTGGTCGACTCAGCTTGCAGATTTTCTGAACAAGTGTTGATGAAGCTAACCCCCAAGGCTTTGCAATTGGATTCAGCCAGCAGCTTGGTTAAACCCTTCCCCTTTATCAACTTAGTGGGCTTAATCTCCAGATCAAAATCTAGGATCCTGGCAATCCACTTACCTCTTCTCCCATCTATGTCAGGTTGTATAAGGATGTCCTTTACAGAGGCTGAAGGAACGTATGCGGTCACCTTTGAGTGCAAGACATAGACTCTGAATGCTTTGAGATATTTTACTAAGGCATAGGCCTATATTTTCATGAGTTCATACCTGATCTCTACATCTCTTAATGCCTTGCTGAAAAAGGCAATGGGTTGTTCTCGCCCTTCCTCATTTTTCTACAACAAGACTGCCGCTACTGTATCAAAAGAAGCAAAAGAGAAAATTAGGAATCCTTTGGAATAGTCAGGACTAATCAGGACAGGTGCCTCAGTCAATGCCCTTTTTATTCGGGTAAAAGATTCCCTGGGTTCAGTGGTCCATTTCACTTCATTTTCCTTCCTGAGCATGGCTATAATATGTTTCACCAACTCAGCAAAATTTGAGACGAATCTCCTCAAGAAATTAATCTTTCCTAAAAAGGCTTGAACTTCCTTCTTGGATCTAGGAAGTGACAGGGTTTGAATTGCCTCTACCCTGCTAGGATCAATCCTCACTCCTTGTCCTGATACTATGTGGCCTAATAGCTTCCCCTCCTTCATAGAAAACAAATATTTTCTGGGATTTAAGGATAGGCCAAACCTTCGACACTTCAAAAAAAACTTTTCTCAGATGATCGTAGTGCTCTCTGTCAGACCTGGAGAAGACTGTTATATCATCCCGGTAGATCACCACAAACTTATCTTTCTCCCCGATGAAGGCTATGTCCATGGCTCTCTGAAATGTTGCCCCTGCATTCATCAATCCAAAAGGCATTTTGGAATACATGAATGTGCCCCAAGGAGTGGTGAAGGTCGTTTTTTCTCTATCCTCAGGTATGATTGATATCTGATTATAGCCAGAAAATCCATTAATCATGGATATCCTAGATGCACCAGTTACCCTCTACAATATTTTTTCCATATTGGGTAGGGGATAATTGTCTTTTCTTGAGATCCTGTTCAGGTTCCTAAAATCAACACAGAGTCTGATTTCTCCACTTTTCTTCCTTACAGGGACCAAATTGGCCACCCATTTGGAATATGTCAAGGGGACGATAATTTGGGCATCTAGCCATTTCTTCACTTTCTTTTCCATGACACGTAGCAACATGGGATTTATCTGTCTCAGCTTCTGCCTAAATGGCTTAGCCTCTTCTTTCAGTGGGATCTTGTTTTCAATGACAAATGTGTCATAAGTCTTGAGTTCTTCATAGGACCATGCAAACACATCAGCGAATTCCCTCAATAACTCAGTATATTCCGTCCTCTGTTCACTAGTCAAGTTGCTTGATAATTTGATAAACTTAGGTTCCTCCTGTGTGCCAATGTTGCATTCGGATGTATCAACATCTTTATTTGAAACACCACCCTTAACTGCCACATCATTCTTGTAGAACAACCTTTCTAAAGGGACCAGCCCCCTTGGAATGTGGTTTCTAGGCAGCTGAATAATCTGGTGATTAACGATTTCATTCAAGAATACCTCAGAGGGAGGGTCACCTTCGGGATCAGGATCCTGATCAATGTGCAATGCTGAAAACTCATCGACGGACTGAAGAAAATTTTTGATTTGAAGATCATCCTCGAATACCTCCCAATGATTTACATTGTCTGAGATGGATGGTTTGTATCTTATTTCGACCTCACCATGGATCTTCGGTGGCAGAGAGATCTTGAACAGACTAGCTGAAACCGCTAAGGAGTCGACCGAGGTATTTTCTTCCCTTGAGATAAAAGTAATGTTGAAAGCTCAGAAGAAATTATCAATCAGGTCCCATACCTCGTTTCTGTAACTCCTAAGCTGAGGATGCTTGGCCCGATAAACATTCCCGACCTGTTGGATTATCAATTCTGCATCTCTAAACACTGACACCTCTTTAATTCCCATTTCTTTTGCGGCCCTCATACCCAGAACAAGAGCTTCATATTCTACCACATTGTTGGTAGTTTCAAATTCCAGCTTGTATGATAGGGATATGGTCTCTTGACAAGGCGATATGAAAATCACTCCAGCGCTTGCGCCTATACTGGAGGAAGCTCCGTCAAAGAACATCTTCCAAACAGAGGTGGTTGGAGGAGGTGTCTTCTAATTAATAATGGGTTGCTTTCTAATCTGTATAGGGACCTCAGGAGCTCTAGTGATCTGTAACAAAGTAGACCCTAAATCAATGTCAAGTGTAAAGATGGGGTGATTAGTGGGGTTTTCTTTGTCATTGACAATATAGGCTAGTTGGGCTTCTCTGTACAACCTCCTGTGTTCCCCTCCAAAGACTGAAATGGTGGCATATGTGAGATCTATCTGTAACGTTCCTCCAAGTATTTTAATCCAAGACCTTGACAGCAGCATGCCAAACTTGGGGGGAACGTCAGCTACCACAATATCCATGACCACACTCTTCATGGGCAGCTGAAACAAAGAAACTACCAGGTCTTTGATGACTCATAGACACTAGACTCTCCTTGAATCAAAAGAATACAAATCATGATAAGCTTTCGTCACCTCCAGTCCCAATTCTTACATTACTATTTTGGGGATAAGATTATGGGAAGCTCCTGAATCCATGAGGAAATTATGCAACACTTTATCATGTATGTTCAGGGAGGTGTAGAAGGGGGGGAATGAATCATCTCTGTCTTCTACCATGGGACCTAGGATGACAGCTGGTTTCTCATCTTGAAGTTTCACTGAGTTAGAGGGAGGCTGGGGGGAGGCTGGGGGGACTCAGATTGTAGCAACTTGGAGAGGGACCTTTTGAAATCTTCGTTTTTAACGAGTTTAGATAGGGTTACAGGAATTCTAATCTTCTTAATATCATGCTCAAAATTGAAGGAGGGGCTAGGCTTAGGACCTTCCCTTACCTCGGTGACAGGCTCCTTGGCTGCTGCTGAAGCATTCTGAGTTTTCTTTTCTTTAGTAGTGGCTGTCGCAGGCTTAGTAAGCCTATCTGCTATGAGGGGCTGGTCTTGGCTGTCAAAGTCTCCTTCTTTCTTTCTTGACCTAATATTGTATCTATTAGAGGTGTGACCGGCCCTTTCTCCCTTACCTAACTCATGGATTTGGATGTTCATCAGGAATTTTTTGTATGCAGACTGAGTCAAATTGGGAAAAGGAGGAGCTTCTTCAACACAATGAATTTCAGGGTTGAACTCGTCTATCTCCTCCCCTCCCTCATGAGTAACCAGGTTATTTTGGAGAGGGGTTTGGATCCTTTGATCTTCCCTATCTTTTCTCTTTGGTTCCCTTGGGAAAGCCTGTGGTCCATTTTTATTAAGTCTCCTGAAACCTCTACCATCAGTATTCTGGGGATTTTTGTACATGGGCTTCCCTTATAACTCCCACCTTTCCATCCTGGCAGAAAGTGATTTAAGTACTCTAGCTATCTCATCTGTCTGAAGGGGCAGGGGAGAGGAACTGGATGAGGAAGCTTCAGGCCTCTGCCTGGATATGTTTCTACCAGTAGTGTTCCTGATTCAGTCAACAGCCAATATGTTAGACTCTACCTCCACGGCTGCATCCTGCATGTGGGCCAGAGTGGTGGCTCTTCTTTCCCTCAATAGGAGGCAGAAATCGGGGTCAAAGGTGCTAGCATAAGTGATCTTTGCAGAATATTCGGAGGGTTTTATCTTAGCAGGGATTTGTTGTACATTTTATTAAACCTCTTGGAGAAGTCAGAGGCAGACTCTCATTCCTTTCTCTTCAAAGACCCAAACTCTGTCATGTAATACATGAAGTCTTTTTTATTTCCCCACTGTCTCAAAAAGGCATTATCTAAAGCTTCGATCCCATCAATAGATCCAGGGGGCAGGGCCTTGAACCATTTTCTAGCCTCGCCTTGAAGGCTACGGACAAAAATCCTCATCCATATGTCTGCATGCATGATAACATTATCATTTGTAAAAATGTAAAAGGCTTCTAGGTGCTCTTCTGCAGTTACGTCCCCCTCGCCTGTAAACTTGGGCAACTATTTGAGGTAACCATCTGCTGGGAGGGAATTGAGAGGCTGAGGTAATACAAGGGGAGCATACCTAGCGGCTATGATGGCCTCCATTCTCATCATTCGGGGATTTGCTCCTGCCATAGGGATATTATGTGGAGGAGAAATGGGAGGAGAAGGAGCTCGACAAGGGGATATTGGGGATGAGCTTTTAAGGGGAGTGGGAAACAACAGGGGATTTAGGGAGAAGGCTAGCGAGCTTAAGCCGGTGGGTGTGTCTCTTTGTGCAGAAGGGGCAACAGTAACAAAAGGAGGAGTGGTAGAGCTAGGAGTGGGGAAATCTTCAGTGGTCATTGGTCATCGCCAAGGTACAACTTCGGGGGAGAGGGGAGTGACAAGGATTCATCCCTCCAATCCCAGAGCAGGGGGGGAAACCTCAACAGGAACACTCTCGAAATTCAAGAAACAAGAAACTTCAGAAAGCGTTCTGCTAGGGAACTGAGGAGGAGAAAATGAAGTTCTTTCAGAAGGAGATGGCGATTTACCTGGTTCAGCTGCGATAGCTTCTCCTCTAGAGGTCTTTCCTTTTTCAAGGACCACCTCCCGCTCAGTCTCAGGTGTATCTAGACGCAGCTGTAGATGGGACCGCGTGTGTCTGCCTTTGAAAGCCACAATTGACACGGCAGGTTCGCCACAGTGGAGTCATCACAATGGAGTCACCAGGTGCACAGTAGCAATCTTCAAGGGCTCTGATGCCTGATGCACCTTCAGAATCATAAGCTCAATGTCATTTAATCCCAAGGAAGATTTTCAACTTCGTCCCCGGCAGCGGCGCTAGAAATGTTGGCAACGGAAGTCACTCCTGGATTGCAGTAGGAGCAGAGCTCGACGCCCATCAGTTTTAATGTCACGATATTTTTAATGGGTGATCAAATGGGTCGAGACTTGGGAAGATATCACTCAAACTCAGGGGCTGGGTTCGGCATGTGAGGAACAAAAGAGGTCTTGATCTAACTTCAGTCAGTGGGTTGATTTGAAAATGAGCAGGTTGAAGACTTGGTGAGAGGAGTGGACAAACTACCTCAGGCAATAGGCCTTTCAGTAATTCGTAGAAGAAAAACTTTGAATGCAAGATCCTTTGGTTTAGAGCTTCGAGAAACTCTAAGGGGGGACTTGACTGGATTCTCCAATTCCAAGTCGTTCAGTGCTAAAAAAATCACAGGGACCAATTAGAAACAATGTAAATGTTACAGTGATCAAATCTACATCATCCTATAATAGTTACAACTTGACTGGATTCTCCAATTCCGAGCCGTTCTAATACAGTGTAAAAAAAGACGTGAAAGAAACTGACATTCATAAGACAAAAAGTCTCAAGAGTCCACACATAAACAGGAAAATAGTGCTTCGTTAAAGCTTTGCAACTGGGAGCCTTGCTCAACCATCGATAGATTACAAAATACAAAGACTGAGTTTATATACTCAGAGAAAACTGCCTAACATTGGCGTGCTATGTTATCCAGGCTTGGTGTCCCTTCAGCCAAATTCGGACGGGCATTCTTTGTCAGACGCCACCTTAACTGCGCATGGCCCTTGCGAGGGGAGTAGCTGAGCCATTAAGTGTCGAGATAGCGTGTGCAGACCTCCTCCGGTTGGTCGAGGACTTGGCATGGCTTCTTTAGAAAAAGGGGTACACAGGACCCTCTCAAGCAGATCGCTTGCCAGATTATCCATACTTTACACTTAATGCCTGAGGAGAGGTTTCAACCACCCCTTCTCATCTTCATTTACTCCAGGCGAAAACCAGGATTGAGGTCGGATCAGGGGGTGCACGGAGATCATGATGATCCTTTCAACGACTAGACTTGAAGCATTTGGACCCTTTTTGCACAGCTCCTTTCTTTCCAAGTGACCACGGGCTGTGACCCTATGTCTATTCTCAAAACGATTTCGACATTCGCAAATGGAAGGATTTAATCCTTGATTATTCACAGCTGGAATGAGCGAAATGACGAGATAACTTAATTGGGCACCAGACATCCTTCTCAGATCTGACGGCCCTGAAATCACTCGGTGATGTTGTGGGCCCGGGGCCTCGACACTCCCGACGCCTCGCGCATCGGGAATATGATGGGGTTATTCCTTGCATTTTGAAGTCACGATGGGCGAAAAGGTGAGGAGCCTAATCGCGCATCAGGTGTCTCCTGTGGATGAACGACTGAGGCTGCTTCGCAATATGAGATGATGAGGGACTTTCACCCTTCGAACTCCCGAATGCCGATATGCTGACCAGATCTCGCACTATGTGTCACTGGATCAGATGACCCAGAATCAGTCTTGGCATATTGTCGCTTTCTTTGATGCTATACATCGGTCAACTTGGTAGGCCCGATATCTCAATGACCGTTGATCTACTTTTAATGATCAATCCGGGTTGTTGACAATGTAATTTCACCCAACCGCTTGATTGGAAGCCTTAAAACAAGATCTTTCCATGTTGCGCGCTCGGGCACTTCTCGAGCAACTTGCAGACTTGAATAGTCTTGTGCCTTGGACAAGAAATGTCACTAACACTAGGATTTAGTAATTAGCTGCATTCTTTGTTGATGTTATTCTCTACAAGGGATCTAGAGCATGCAAGGATGGTAGAGGATACTTTCATCATGGTGGCAATGGTAGCAGGCACAGTTTTTGCTAAAGGACTGGCAAATTCTGGGGTGGCAATGAAACTCTGCTCAAATTCGTTGAGGTAGTCTTTCAGTCTGGCATTTTCCACTTCAATTCCTCCAATGTAATCACGAAGAGAATCACCGGTTACTTGGTGAAATAGGGAGATTTGGGACGGCCTCATTTCCCTAGAGTTAATATTTGTGTGATATTTTCCTTTCCTGTTTGTTACATCTCTCTTTTCAATGACCATACTTTTAGGCTGGCTATAAAAAACAACGCTCTGGAATACGAAGGATTCATCTTCGTAAAAAATTTTGGTCTTAGCTATTTCCATCGTGGACGACCCAATTTTGTGCATGTGCTTAGTTTCAATTTTAAGTTGCACCTATTCACTTTCAATTTCGGGTTCGTCAACCTTCCCTGCATTGTTTTTTCTCTTCTTCGTTAGTGGAATTTTGTGAGAACTATCAATTTTTATGCGAGGAGGGTTCTTATCTCCTCCTCTGTTCAAAGATTTCTGGGTTTCTTTCTTACTGGGGTGGGTTGTTGAAGTGATTCTTCATGATGTCGTGCTCTTGGGAGTGTTGGCGGGGGACTAGGCACTCTTCTCACCGGATACTTTTCCCCGTTATCTGTACAATTCAATTGCATTTTGCAATGTCTCTGCATCGCAATCGCGAGAAGCAGGATTATTGTTGTCATTGTCCCTGTCTTTGGTCAGGTGTCTATGGATAAAAGAGTTGTTAAAGCCAACTTCCAGTAAATGTTCTCGAAAGATTCCATTAGGGTGGAACCCTTTTATCCTTTCAGCATACATTAGCTTCAATTTCTTGAAATGGTCGAAAAATTTGTCAATCTTGTTGACGTTTCTGCACACGAAGTCTCTGACTTTCCAGGGTAGAGGAATGAACTGTTTTTTTTCTTGTCATGGAAAAAATGAAAATAATGGTTGTATTGCCTTGCTATTTATGCAACAAACATCTTGTCTGTGATGTGGCATGGAAGGAAAGAAGGATTTTCCTTAGAGCCAAAGATTATGAGTACACTGTGATTTTTCTTTTGTTCAAGTGTGCCTTTCCTATTCAAAAACTTGGTTTCCTGTCCAGACATCTGCAGAGCATCCTTCCTTAACAATAAATCTTTGACAATTGAGAAAAATCCATTAAAAACCTCATAAAAATAATGGGAGGCCTTGTGCCTCGACAGGGCTTGGTACCATAATGTTACTGGGTCAAATCCACAGTTTATTTTATTGGATAGTGAAAGTTTTGGAAACGGATAACAATGCACTATTGAGAAAATCAAGTAGGATAACATATAAAATTTATTCGATTCTTTGAATCGTGATAACTAGGAATAGATCTCAATGGAAATTAGCTTCTCCCAATCGAAAATGAATTGTTCCATGACTGTGAAGTACAAAATATAAATAATTATATGAGAAATGCTTGTCATGGATGCATGTTTCGTTATTATTGTAAATAGCCAAGCAATTTCCTGGAATGGATTTCTAAAGGAAATTACCTGCAACTTTGTGATATCTTTAGGAACTGTTGTCAGGTCTTCGAGAAACTCGGCTAATATGTCCAACCCGTTATCATGTTTTTCTAGGAACTTCTTGTAGTCTTCTCCTCTGAACGTCAATGTTGGCTCCGATAATTTTAACATCTTGCGGAAGACCTGAGGTGACAAAGAAACAGGTGAATGGCCGTGCAGTGGGATAATTATTTGGCTTGGAATATATTTTTTAGAGCACCAAGAGACCACCTCCTTACAGTCAAAACCTCAGGGATGCAGCCTGCACGAGCGATTCCAGATGTCCAAATCACTTCGTTTTGGGCAGAATGGGATGAATAGTAAAAGTATGCCTTGGACCACTAGAAGTTCTGGTTCTAATGTCCAAAGATATTTACTGTATCTCCACAAAACTATTGTCGACCTACTACCATAAGTCTACAAGAACGTTTTCTTGCTCCAGACGATGAATGAAATGAAAAGTTGGAAGGGATAACATAACCCTGTGCAAATATTGGTCCAATGCGTGTGAATGGGAGATCTCCTCGAGACTTTCGTTATTTAATGACAATTTGGATGGTTGTTGTATCATGCATTGTTAACATTAAACACTAGTAATTGCATACATAGAAATGCAAACATGGTGGATACGGAAATGTGCGATTAAGCATTGTAGATTTATTGAGCGGGTCAACACGACGACGTGTGTTTGAGATGAACAATCGGAAGGAACAATATAAGTCTTCGCAGATCTTGGTTTAATGCGTAATAATGAGATATCTCCTCAAGCGTTTGGCTCATTAATGACAATGTTGACGGTTCCTCCATGGTCAGTTGTTACCATGAAAGGTTTCTAATTGCATACTAAGAAATTATAGAGGTCACAGGTACGGGAAAAAGAAACTTCAAAATAGGGTTACAAGGTACAACCATTGGAGGTGAGGGCGCGAGGGTCAAATTGTATGTCTCATAACATTTTGAGTGCAATACGCGTAACACCGAAGAGGGTACGATAGGACAGTCCAGAGGGAAATTTGTATGTCACTAGTAAAAGCATAACTAATGTATATTAGGAAGGACATGAATTTAGTGGGGATGGAAGGCAACGACAGATACTTTGAAACATTTGTGAGTCATGGTAGAGTGAAGCTTGCGAGTTCAAGGAGTTCACGGTGGAATTGTAGATCACAAAAGTTTTGAGTGCACGATGTATAGCATGGAACAAGAAGCAGAAGAGTTTGAAAGCGCCAACCCGACAATCGCGACCATAAAATTAGCTAAGTATGGAAAGGAACAACATTCAGTTAGATTCATCATGTGAGGATATAGATGGAGATGAAGATATGTCATCCCACCAACGTTGAAACCCGCGATCATAGAAAAGAGACTAAGTATATAATTCTAATTTTACTAAACAGAACTCTTAAGAAACAATAAGCAATAAAAAAACTTAAAAGTTGAAATACTTCAATCACAATGGAATTGTTTTGAGAAACTATAAAAACGTAAAAGGTTGGAATACTTCCTTCAGAATGGAATTAATTTTGAAGTATATTAATTCCAATGTCTTGTCTTCACTATGCCATGCGTAGTCACTACGGTCAGATTTTAGACACACATTTGTTAAAGAACGACTACCAATTCTAATTGCTGCAAGCAAATTTAGATTTCCATTTTTTATGCAAGATTTGAAGAAAAGTCAATGTATAAACGTTTTTTTCATTTAGGCTAATTCTGGAGTAAACAGGTATCAGAATTTTGTCCCATTGCTTAGAAAAAACTCATTCCATTTTAAATCAATCCAAATGTTTAGAAAAAACTCATTTTATGTAAATTTGGGCAAAATCCTAATTTTCTATTATTTAAATTTGTATTTTAAAATGTATAAATAGATTTGCTATTAAAAAATCCATAAAACATTTGTATAATACAAATTTAATCATTAAAATGTTAATATCCAACTATTTCTAACCAAATTTCCAATAAAATTAAACTAATAATATCCATAAAAAAAACCAAATAGAAAATTAAATGAATAATATTCATAAAAGAAAATGGCAAAGTCAAAAACCTAAAACGTTTAAACTACGGCTTAAATAAAATAGACAATTGGAATGGTTGGGTGTGAAATATCCCGGCTGCAGACGCAACTAAGTCTCGGGTTGGGCACGAAGGAATTCAGACTTTAAACTCTTCTTTATGTCTTAAGGGGATCGGAGGCCATAATTATTAATAATTTACAGAACAGCGATTTGCACACGTCGTTGTGGGGTGGACGGTTCGGTTTATCCACAAATTCTGAAACGTGTCGTCGTGCCAACAACCACGTCGTCATTGTAGAAGGCAAAGTTGCCATTAAGATCCTCAGTTACTCAATTATTTTTATTTCGCTACCTTGACCTTCTTAAAAAATATAACCCCATAAGATTACTCAATTATTTTTATTCCGATTCCAATAGACCCCAAGTATAGGGACTCTCCTTTATTTAGAAAATTTAATAACCGCAAAGACCAGAGAATAAAAGCATATATACAAGAAAGTTCCATAATGATGAATGAAGAAAAAAACGTATATACATATAAACACTTTCAAAATAGATGTTTGTTTTTCCAAGGCACGAGGTTGGGTGTGGTCGCATTGATCAGGTTGATTGAGAGGGAAGGAGCTTAGGATTTCCTTTTAAAGAAGAGATGAACTTCCTTTTGTTCATGTTCAAGGCTCCAAAACCCATCCCTATGGCATACAATCTCATAATGGTGCCATTATTGTATTCATTTGCTAAATATTTTCCTTACAAGGCCTCTTGCATGGTATATGAGTTTTAAAATATTTTTTTAAGACTTGAGACAATAGTGTTCATCCTTGGATCATGGCTAGGGTCTTCATACCAATGTCTAGCGTGCCAAACCTTCAAATAGTGTTCATATTACAATTATGGTGCAAAGATTTTCTTTATAGGGCTCGTGTGGTGCATTTGGACACCATGCATGGTCCATAAGCATTAAAATCATCCTTAGATGATGGTCAAGACATTAAGAACCATAACTTGTGTGCAAACCCTCATAATGGATCCCATATTACCATGGTCAAGCCCGCAACAACATGGATCATGATACCGATAATCTTTGTTTAGGTCGTGTTATCACACAAATTGTAGGTTGGGCAAAGCCTGACCCAACCACCAATTGACAATAACTAGGAAGGAACCTACCCACTCTCACCTTTGCAAGGTGTCCTCATCACTTTAGAGGTGAGGTAGTCACCTCAAGGGGATAATCCCGGTGACCCTAGGGGGAAAAGAGATGGAAAATGATAAGTATGAATGGATGCCCTTAAAGGTCAATTCTATATGGTAGGAAATGCTTGAAAAAGGGTCTTGGGAAGACTCAAGGGTTACCAAATGAGTTGAGTGATCCTTCGAGAGTAAAGTACCTGCCCGAGACACAATGAAATCCAAGGATACTTGAAATATGTTGGTTCGGAAAACAAGTTAAGATTGTTGTCGCTAATTTGGAGAAACAATAAATGATGTATATCTACTCAATAAAGATAGAAAAGGATACAATATAAGTGCCAAGCATATGATAAATAAACAAGAGACAAATCTAGTGAAAGCTAACTCAACTCACAAAAGATTAAGCAATAACTTTAGCACAAAAAATCAAGGATGAGACAAAAGGTTATTGTATTGATATCATCATCCTTATTGTTATAGCAAACCAAGATTAACAACAGAAAAATCAACCACTACAAACCACCTCTAACTAGCCCAATAGTTGTGTTATTCTTAGTTGAGAGTTAGGGTGAAGTTAAGGCTAAATGCTAGGGTTAGTTTAGGACTTATTAAGTGTTAGAAGGTTATTTTTCTACAACACTAATGGTTGTAGGTTAGTTTTGTAACAACAACAAGAAGTTGTGGTTGAATTGGGACAAAGACACAATGAACACTTTCCCAAAGAGACAATTTTAAAACTTGAAATTTTCAAGTTTACCAAGGAAAAAAATTATTTCTCCAATGCAACAAGTAGACGAATAGTGCCTTTAATAATTAGGTTAATGGAGTCAAACAAAGAAAGAGCTAGAGGTAATACCTCTTTAGGGGTGTAAATCCTCTTACTCCCCAAGGCAAGTATCTTTAGCTAGGGTTTAGGCTAAGAGGTTGTATGCCCTTATACTTCTCTTAGAAAACTCTGGTTAAAACAATAACATATAAGAATAAAATGGCGGAGACAAAGGTGGGGGTGTATTCCCTTATACTTCCCACCTAGCTCTAGCAAAATAACCTTGACTTGAATAACAAATGATAGAACAATGCAAAAAACCTTAACAATTCATGAAACAAAACCTAAGACAAACCACCACAATAGAAAGAAGAGCCTTCCAAGTCTAGCACATCACTTCCATCAACCAATAACCAAAGCTATAGCCATAAACAATAGCACAAGGGAGATAACTAGCCAAAGATAGCGAAAATTTTAGTCCAATCCTACTCCAAATTTGAGAGTTATGATATAAAATGAGATCTTATGATCTTTATTTATACAAAATGTCACTAACATAGTTTGTCCACATAATATTAGGGTAAACCATGAGACTAGAGGTCAGCAACCCTAATCTTTCCGCTTGACACAAATAATATTAAACAATTCACTTTAAATTCTATTTTTTGCATAAATGAAAACCCTAAGAGTGATGTCACCCCTTTAAGAGGGATGTTTTGGCACTTTTAGGACAACGTTGAGTTGGAGATGGTAGGGTTTGGCCTCCAAAGAACATGTGTCTCCAATCCAACCTTCTTATTCATGATCCAAGGTTTTCTTCCTTCAAAACATCCCATGTTTATCCATCACCACCTCAAACCCCTCAAGAATGATGTCATCCCTCCAAAAGATGACGTTTTGTCTCTTCTAGGCGAAACGTTTTACATGTGAGGGCTAGGTCATATCTTTCAAATCATATTCTAGGCCTCCAAATATCCATTCTTCTCATCCTACATGTGAGCCCTTAGAATCCAACCTTTGGGATTTAAGCCCCATGGAAGCCAAAGATAGGCTTGTTCCTCAAAAAATGTCCACCAACTAGGTCCTGCAAAGACAAATAAGCACGACCCCCAAGGATATCAAGTAAAAATATCATGATGAAAAAATCAAATCAATAAATGAGACACCTAAGTATGTGCATCAAATATTACCCTGTCAAACAAGTAAGTTCTCAAAGACATTATCTGAGTTTCCGATCTTGGATGTGGGAGGGTTGACGAGGTGTCCTATTGGGTAGATATTTCCTAGGCCAAGGAATGTTTCCCAAGTGATACCTTTATAATCCATGTAAATTGTATCAAGTGGTTAAGGATAAAGACTCATTGGGCATGGGGTTCGTGACATACAAGGGGTTGTAGTGTCTCATTCATGGGTGCCTTTGTAGAGGGTGTGTGGCACCTTCTTTTGCAACGCACTTTTTTGAAGCCCATTTTATTGTCATTCATTGTTTATTTAATGTTTTAAAAGATGATTTGAAGGCCATCTTCTAGGCGTGGTGTCCAGATAGCGAGAGTGTCACTCACAAATACCTTGTTTAAATGAAAAAGTTGTCTCGTGATGAGACCCTGTTTATCTCAACAATGCAACTGAGAGCCATTATCCTGGCTTGGTGACTGGATGTTGATAATGTCATAACACTAGATACCCATGATCATGATAGGTCGGTTCTTGATGAGACCTGCTATCTTCCAACTAACCTCCTAAGAATTCTATCATTATTCTTGTGTGTCCCCCTTTTCTTATAGATAAGTGTTTCATTGTTTTCTTGGGGGATCCCTGGGCGAAGCATTTGGAAGGTCTATATAAATAGGATTTTATGTTTTTTATCCAACATCAATCCCTCTGGGCCTTCATCCCCTTCTTCCCATAGAATTAGGGAGAAACCCATCTTGGGTCAATACACCCTAGAAAATCCCAAGAGATAAGGAAATAATTGGGGATTTAATGATGGAAAGTGCTAATTATGGAAGGGAATGATATGATGTCTATTAAACGGAGTTCCTAGTAGAAAACCCATCCCAAGGAAAGACCACTACTAGGGCACAATGTCAACCACCAAGTTGAAACATGGAAAAATACATTATTTCCAAGCATATGTCATGAAATATAAAGGAATATAAGATACAACATACTCAAGTGCCTAAAATATTGAAATGACACTCACCATACTACATAACTTGTACTTCATGGAGCAGGGCCCATTTCCTTCCGAAAGACAGTGGGTGCGGTGGATGCCATCTTGAAAATCCTGACTTATGTGGTGGTGAGAAGGGTCTCAATCTGTGCAAGTGGACATTGTTTCTCATGTAGTCTCTCTCCACTCCATATATGCAACCTGAGGGCCTCGAGACAAGATCTCCTTAGTTATCCCACAAAATGGGGATAACAATTTGTAACACCTTTTTTCCTCCCTTGACCAAGGATAATTTTAAGGATAGGAATTTATTTTGAAATGTAGAAACCTTGGTGAATCTTACTGGTCCTTTATATCTCAACTATAAATGTTTGGCGATATTTTTGTTAAAATATTTAAATTTATAAGTATTTTATATAGTTTTTATAAAATTTTGGCGATTTTTAAGGTAAAATAATTTTGTCCTAAAGAACTTTGGCAAACAATTTTTAGAATGGAGAATCTTTTTTTAGGAAAAAGCATGGAAAATTAGCCCATGGGAGAAATTTATCCCCTAAAATTTTCCCTTCCCTTGACCATGCCGAATATCTTGAGATCCATCCCAGTGTGTAAAACTTCATATAGGTGTTCATACCTCGCTTGGAGGCCAAATATCCCTTTTGGAGGCACTAGGTGTTGCTTCAAGGCCATTTTCATGGACTAGAACCATAAAATATTCATTCAAAGATTAATAAACTTAATTTCCTTCCTTTAACATGGTGAATACTCTAATACCATCCTTGGTGCACAAAACCTCATAATGGATTTGAATGCCAAAGATCCCCTGTAAGGTACGAGAGGTATTATGTGAAGCATAAACTGAATTTGTTTTGAAAAATATCATCATATAGCAAAATATAGAGAACAAGAACAACAAAAATGATATGTTTATTTATATAAATGCAAGTTCACTTGACTCTTCGAGTGGGCAACCTCAAGCAAAGCATAACAAAATTACAAAATAATTCTCAAGAGAAAATGTTCCCATGCTTTCTACCCCTATTTATACCATTTCTCTATTCTAGAGAACATTATAGAGGAAAATCTCTCTAGAATCAGAGTCTTTTGTTAAGTATTAATACATTAGACATGTTCACATTATTACATGTGCCTTATTTACTAATTTCATCCTTTATTACATAGAAAACATATTTTTCTACCTACATGAGGGGTTATGGGTCAGGGAGGTTAGGTCCCTAACATTCCATCCCCATTGAAAACAACCTTGTTCTAAAAGCTTGAGATGGGGAAATTATTGGAGAATAGTAGTCGGCTCCCATGTGGCATCTTTGTTAATGTTTATAGCATCGGAAAAATATCTATATACAAGTTTAACTATCTAGATGTGTGGAAGTCATCCAAAGCCTTCTACCTTGAGACTTTACTTTGATTAAAGGAATTATTAAAGTAAAGTTCTTTTATTAGTGAGTTGATTTTTATTTAGAAAAATGTTTTAATTAACATTAGTGAATTAAATAATAGTCGTTGATATGAAGTGAGGTGAGAAGTAATATCAACCATTAATCACTTTGAAGATTAGGGATAGATCATAACTCAATCTTATAAAAGTAAGGATAGGGTGAAGGGGAAAGACACTTGTGTGTTGATACACAAGAGAGAGAAAATCATGACTTTTGGTTAGAGGGTTGGATCAGGAAGGATTGTGATACAATAAAATCTTGGATAGGTGGAGAAGGACTTCCATCTAGAGATTATGTCAAGGAAAAGATAGAACAGAGGTAGTCGCAAGTGGGTTTCATCATATTGGAGCCGCATAAGCAAGGTCGCGATGTAGGGAGTAACATACAATATTTGAATGTATGTATGCAGGCTTCAGTGGAGACATGTGTGTATATGTGGGTTTTATTAAGGAAAGGTACACATGAAATACCGAGGTCATAAAGAAGATAAAGAGTTGCTAGGGTTTGTAGGTACTATCTATAGTTTTCTGTATTTCTCTTTTGGACAATCCCAGGTAAATGAGCCTTTGTAAGCTTTGAAATTTTTTGAATGATAAACTTAGTTGATGGATAGAATATCTTTGTGTATTTTGGTTGAGATTTTGGTTTCCAATATTTATTCTGCTATCTTTATTTGAGTTGAATATCTGAGCAGTATATGTTGTTTTGTGAGCTGCTAATATGATTTATAGCAAGGAAATCACTAGATAATAAGATACCTAGGTGCTAGAGTAAGGGATTTCAACATGATTTCAGAGAAGTCGATTTGAGAGGAATCCAGATATCATATCCATAGTAGTTGATAGCATATCTCCAAGTATATCTTAGTAGATCCATAGCCAATAGTTAGAAATCAAGGGTCAAATTTTAGGGAAACAACAATACTGAGGAAGAACTAGGGTTTTATAGTTGTATGGAGTTGTACACAGGTTGCAGAAGGAATATTCACATACATACATGGATTTCTTAGGAGACATTCATGTTTTGCGTATATTCACATACTCATAAATTTGCGTACATATGCGAGTTTTAGTGTTGACAGGTTCGTACAATGTCATACATGTCAGTACAAGGGAAGTGCCAGGAACATGTTATTTCCAAAGATGTTTATGAGCTCTAAAGGATGCCATTACTAAGTCTGAGAGTTGAAGATAATGGATTGAGAATCCAACTTCCTATCTTGGAAATAAAAACTGATTATGGCCTTGAAGGACTTGACCATTGGGAGTTTGTGGACAAAGGAGTTGTTTCATCGACAAATCCACTAACTTTGGCAGCTCACGGGAAAGAAGGAGATCAAATCTGAGAGGATTATCTTGGGCTCAGTGAAGGATCATCTAATTCCTCACCTATCTAAGAGGAATATAACTAAATAGATGTTTGATTCGTTGGTAGTTTTATTCCAAAGAACTAACATGAATAAGAAGATGGTATTAATAAATAAACTCAAATATGTGCATATGTCTAGATTTGAAAATGTTAACATCTATTTTGTAGGGAAACTTAGGTACGTGATCAGCTTGTAGCCATAGGGGAGAAAGTGGATGATGTAGACCTCATGAATGTGGCATTGAATGGTATTCCCGAGTCTTGGGAACCATTTTCCAAGGGAGTTTGCAGTTGGGAAAAACTCTAAGATTGGAAGAGAATTTGGGATGATTGAATGTTGGAAGAGACTCAAGAGTCTAAAGCATGAAATCAGGGAGATGAAGAGGATGAAAACTTATTTCTTGAATGTAAGACATGGAAATGGTTCCAAGGGTAATAGGTAAGAGTCAACATCCCATCTAGGTAAGAAGGACTTGATTAAAATCAAGTGTTTTATGTGCCACAAGTATGGGCACTATTATGACCCAAGGGGAGCATATATAGGGATAAATGCATATGATATGACCTCAAGCAGGAGAATATATGGGTTTAAATGTACATGTAATGTGTAAATATATATGTAATAGGGTCATCCATATAGTAAAGGGGCCTCATATTTAGGTGTGAATAGGTATATATAGAGATCATGTATTCATTATTGTAGACGTTTGAATGGTGATATATGAATGTCATTTGTTATGTGGAAAAGGTTCTCCTATTTTTTAAGGAGTTACTGTGTAAATTATCTATATTGGAGTTGTGCTCCAAGAGCACATTTTGTACATGGTGTGTACCTATGTTATGCTATGATACTTTAAGAATTTGGATCATTATGTTTGGTATCAGAGCATCGATCCTAGGGTTTTTCTTCCTCAAGAAAGTCATCTTGGAATTTTTTCTATAATTTGTTTTCGAGCCACTTCAGAAAGATAAAATTGGAGGATGATTTGAAGACATATCATGGTACCTGCACTACAAATTTCATCTTTTGGTTTGTTGCAATTTCGAAGATATACCCTATGCAGGATATGGTTTTTAATTAGTCCTGTAACTAGTCTCAAACAAGTGTTCTGGGTAAAATAGTCATAAAATTTTCATAGATGATCCAAATTCCATGAGACCAATTGAATTGAAAAGCATATAATTTGTTTTATTTTTTTTTGTGATTTTTAGAACAAAATATCTATTATTGGACACGTGGCATGTCGTACAATTTCTCTCTCTAGGAAAGGCTAAAAATCAGAAAGGTTTGGGAAAGTTACCATAACTTCCATTTGGGACACCTAATTTTGATTAGACCTATGGAATTTCAGAGAAGATACTTCAGAGTACTATAGGTCAAAATTTTAGATTCATTGGAAAATAATTCAAAAATACGTTAGAAGGAAAGTCGCCTAGAAGGACATGCTTCAAATCATGGTTTTAAAGCTATGTTCATTTAAAAGTATCACAACTTTTGTTTTTCCCTTTGGAGAAAGTAGTTCCCTGATATTCAATTGAAAATTGAGGGTCGGTGATGCAGAGAAACTAAGGGACAAAACCTAGGACTCACACGATCTAAGGAAAAAAATTATGTTGTAAAGTTGAACTGAGTTGATGCCTCTTTGAAGAGGTTTTTTTTTAATCTAGTTGCATCGTTTTTGGGAAGATTTGTGTTTTTCTACGTGTTTTTGGAGGCGATTATTTTTGTGCAGTCTTCAACAGGTGAAGAATTGTAGGAATTCTCTTTTCCAAGGCAATAACGTGAAAATTTTTAATATTGGGAATTATCCACGCGAAATAGCTTGGCCTTGTTTGAGGTGAGGTTGTTTCAATCGAGTAAGGTATGCATTTTTTTGAATGAGAAATTTTTATTCCTTATAGCTTCACAGGTTTGTCCTTGTTTTTGTTAAGGTTACCTACATTTTTACCCGGTGTACCATGTGTTTGTCGTGTTCGATCATAGTCGCGCTAGATTTGGACATTTTGTCTCGTTTTATGGAAAGATTATAATATTTTGACAAGGTGTTGTCTTTTCTTTTCTGTATTTTGCTTCCTTTGTTTTTATTGTTTGTTGTTATGTTTCCCACACCTTTTATTAATTATATTTTTAAGTATTTGATTTTTCTTCGGATGTGGAGGGATTTGGTAAAATCTCTGATCCTTTTTTATTAATTATATTTTTAAGTATTTGATTTTTCTTCGGATGTGGAGGGATTTGGTAAAATCTCTGATCCTTTAAAGAAACATACATAAAAGGTTGAAATCCTAGCAGTGTATATGTGTTTTATGAAAAACATATGCAAATATTCTATAAAAATATAAGAAGTTGAAATTAATCTTCTTTTGAAAATTCGTAGATATTTGTAGGATATGTAAAAAGATTTTCCAGTGGTAAATATAAACCAAACTATGGCCCTATCCATGGATTTTTTCAAGTAAATATATGTATCTTTGATTGAGCATACTTACAATTATGTTTAAACATACACTTTTTCTTTTGATTATATCGTATACCTATTGTGAGGAAACTGGAGGAATTTCAAAGGTTAGGCTTGACCGTGTAGCCTTTTGTTCGTGTATGTGTTTTGGGAATCAAGAACTCGACTTTGCATAGTCTTTTTAAGATCGTTTCCATTTTCCCATACTATTGGATTGTTTTTTTTTTTTTTTTAAATTACTTCTTATTCAAGTGCTTTTCGCAATTATAGAATCCGAGTTTATTGAAAATAGTAGAGATATTTACATCCCTGTTTGTATTCTCCCTGGTTATAACTTTTTGGGAAGGAAATTCATATGAAACATTCTGAATTACATTCGAGAAAAGAAAACTTGAACGAATAACCTATTTTCTTGGAGTTCTACCTTGGTCACTTGCAACTTAGTTTCTTTGTGCGTTTTTTGTCGAAGTAAACAAATTTATATGATGTCAGTTTCTTTCTTGTTCATAAATGGTTTCTACAGTATCGGTTGCAGTTTTTGTTCCAGCTATAGATAGCTACAACTATACATGAATAAAAGTGCAAATTATGAAATTCGGACATTACAAAGATCTGACTAGTAACTTGGAGTTTGACATCTTCGTTCAATTGGAGTTGAATGCTATTGAGAGAGACTTCCTTCGTATACGATATGAGTATGTAGAATGGTTTTGGTCTTGCCATACTTTATATATGAATTGAATTGAAGTTTAAAAAATACCTAAGGTAATATAAGAAACTAAAGACAAAATAATTCATAAGGCCTTATAAATGGCAAGCAATGGATCCAAGTAAACTAAGAAAAGATATGGGGACAATGAAGGATTAGACAATCATTGGGCTAGAAAAAGTGGAAAACACTAGATCTCTAGACCTAGATGTTGCAGTCATGGTGAAGTTCCAACCGATGAAAAATATGTACAATAAATTTTGCACCTCACTTCTTATTCAATGGGTTATGTGAGCGCATGTGTAGTTGGCTTGTCTAAACGCCTAGGAAAAACTCACAACTCGGTAATGGCACTGAAATAAGTTGGGATTATTCATAGGTTTTTGGGTGATGGTGATCCTAGTTTTGAGCAACAAGTGATTTATGCAAGAAGGCGTGGTGATTGTTTACTAAACTTTTCTAATTTTAGAGATGATGCACATTCCAATGTCAACGATGACGCTACCTTTGTACGCATGTATGCCTCATACCTTGATGAGTGTCGTGATTGCTTAGTTGTTAATACAAAATAGATTAATGGTATATTTAACAAGGATTAGAGGATGGGATACATTGCTAATGAGTTTGGTAGTGGAGATTATGGGAGTAATGGATACAATAATCACACGAGATTATGGGAGTAATGGATACAATAATCACACATTCGGTTACATTGATTATGAAGTCTGTGGGAAAAAAGAAACATTGCTAGCCAATGGTCAACCTATGGAAATATGAGATATGAAAACGAAAATGAATTTTGACAAGTTATACAATTGGCTAAGGGTTTTGGAACATTTGATTTCTTTTCTCTCTACAGGAACAACAAAGAGTAACAGATTGGTCCAATTTGCTACTTATTCCATTGTTAGGGAGAGCTTTCAACTATATGGCGATATTTGTGATGGGTTGGAAGTTATCCTTGATATATTCTTTGACATGGAGTATCAATATTTTGTCAAGGAATTTAAAATGTATTCAAGAGAAGAAAAGCATGTTGGAGAATTGGCATCCATTTATAGCTTCTGCAAAAGTATAGGAGTGAAAATGATTTCAAAGAAACTACTTGAGGAATTTCTAAGTGAGAGGTCATCTTCTTGCAATCAAAGGCCCAAGAGTCTAGAACCAGAGAAGTTGCAAAGTCATGTCCTGAATTCATAAGAACGAGTGAAAGATTTAAATAAAATGAAAGCACTTTCAGCTCATGGAGATGACGCAAACAACAAACTTGAGAAACAACATATGTCAACAAAAAAGCATGAGGGAGATTTATTCCCTACTTGAGGGACTATAGAAATGAATCACTCCTTGACTCCGTATTAGTTCCAAGTTTTACTTAAAAATTTTCTTTATTTACAATGTTTAACTTAGGCATATTTTTATTTTAATTAAAATAAATTTAAAAATAAATAATTATCCCCTACATTATTGGTTCAAGGTCTTATTACCCATTTAGAGGAATGAATTAATAAATATATCCCAGAATTGATAAATATATCCACAAGTTGTCAATCCCATGCTCTGTGATGTGCAAGCTCCATCATATGTCAAACTGCTTTCTTCAACATACATCGTTCCCATCACCATTGTGTGCATTGATTAACATATGCAAGCTATGACATATGTCTCACCCTAGGAACTCATTACCTCTACCTCGTTCTATCAGCTTACCGCTTACACAGCCTTCACTTCCTTCTTCTACTTACAACGTTCCCATCACTGTTGTTACATTTCCAGTTGCTACTCCCATTTCTGCAACCGCCACAAGTAAAGTTACAAATGAAGTAGATATTTGTGTTTTTGCATATGCATTTGTTAATTTTATGGTTACAAATGCAATTGTTCAATATACCATTTCCTTTTTTATGTATTTTAATCTTTTTTATTTATGTATATTAAAGGAGACATTTTCAAGCAAATAATATTATTTATTAAATAATATATTTTATATTAAAATAAATATATATTTTTTAAATTAATTATTTAAAATATATATATATCACTTGAATACTAGAATTGTTAAATCTTAAAGGAAAAAACGACTATTATTTTTTGAAAAAGGGTAGGACATCATTCTATAGAACATTCATATGAATATTATTTCTTGGACAAAGGGTAGGACATCATTCTATAGAATGATTCTATGAACTCTTTTGAACGAAGAAAGCATTCATAGAAAAACAAAAAATTGATTGATAACATCGAAGAAAACTTGACTCGATAATTGACACATGCACTCATTTCTTATTCATATTAAGTTTGATTATTTGTTATATATTTCCAATTCCTTGGACTAAGATGCTATGTAACACTAATTTATATATAAAAGTGAGAATTCCTTGGACTAAGATGCTATGTAACACTAATTTATATATAAAAGTGAGAGTTTATTTTTCAGTTTTTTATTTTTTTTATTATTTTAATAATAACTAGTATAGATTCATCTTAAAGGAGGGGATGCACAAAGAGATCAAATTTCTTAATGCACGTAAATTTTGATTTAAATTTTGTTATCTAAATTTTAATTTAAATGTTGTTATCTAAATTTCTCTCGATAAAGTTATTGATAAAATGTAATAGATATAATAATATTTCTATCACAACCAAATTTAAGTAAAATTCGTTTATATATGTAGATTGGGATGGCTATTGAATTGTTTTTTTGAATTTTGATTTTCGTATGGTCTTGGCATAGGGATTGTTCTTCATCCTGTCAAAAAATTGGGGCCTATGCTAGCCCTGCTTATGGGATTGAGGTTTCCTATTCAGGTTTTTTATTTAATATTTAAATAGTTTTGGTTTTGTCTCTCCAAGAATCAATGATTTTTGGGGTCTCGATCATTGATGTTGTCCTTGGGTATTAGTTGGAGTTTTGAAGGGAATGGTGTATCCACAAAAGAACTATTTATTTATCTTCCTTGAACCTGTTTTCTTCTTGTGTATTTTACCTTCAAAGCTCAAACAATAGTGAAATATTTCTCAAGACCTCAAGTTTTCTCGTTATGTAAAAGCCAAATGATGCTAAGGTTGTAAAGTTCTACCACAAATTTCAAAAAAGGTTAGAATATTTTTTTTATCATTGTGCCATGTCATTGGTAGCAATTGTCATCGTCAAACCTAAAAATATTGATACCCTATGGTTGGTGTCATTCCATTGCAAGCATGGTTGAAATTTCAAGTGAACTTGCATAATGTTCGGAGCACTATCTATAGCATGTTACGACACCATGTTCCTAAAACTCCTTGGATCTTTATTCCTTTTTGACAACAAAGTAAGAAAAGAGTTTCTCTTTAAAATAATGCCTTATCTACTCTCATATTGAATGATGTACTATGGAATTGCAAGAAACCTCATTGTGCATTCTTCCAACTTATCAAGTCTCCTCTTCCCATAGTTAAGTATGGTAGGGAGGCAACTCAGCCTCTTTTGTATCATTTTTTTGTTCATGTTCAATGCAAACAACTAAGACTCATAGAATGTATTATTTGTAAAATATTTTCACTAATTGTAGAAGGTGATCATCAAAATAGTGGACCAACATCTAATAAGATCATTTTAATTTAAATATTTCTAAGATTCCAATTAACAACATTAATATAAAAACCTATCTTAAATTACTTCAACATTCTCATTCACCCTTTTCCGGGGCATGCTAGTATTATATTATATTCAAAGTTATTTTATATTATTTTTATTAATGTTATACTAAAATGTTATATTAAATTAAAATTTATATTATATTAATTTATATGAATGTTTGTATTAATTTATATAATTGAGTGCTTCGCCTTGATCTTAAAATTAAATTATTATTACTATTATTATAAACAATAATAAAAACATTAAAACAAGCTAATATATTTTTAAAATATTATAGTTGCAAGAGAATGGCTCATGACATCTCACTCATCTATGAAACCCACTCCTAACATTTTGGGAGCTTGGTAACTCGTAGAAAAGGTCCCCAATTGGTTGGGAATGATGTTGAGAGCTTGGGAGCTTCAAAATCAAGGAAATGAGAGCTTTGGAACAATAGGTTAAGAATTTAGCATTTTCTCTAGTTATGTTGTGGCTATCAAGCAACCATATCATTGAAGTTTATTGTATTTTCATATTACAATACTATTCATGTTTTTCCATATAAACAAGGATAACACTTAAAATTTACAACTATGTTTGAAGTTTATATATTTAAAGTTTAATTTTAAAAATATGTTAAAATTTTGTATATGTATGCACATTAAATTAGTAATTTTGATATTGTAGTTGTTTGAGTAGGAGAAAGGTTGTTGTCCATTGACCCTCAATATTGCTGAAATAAAATTTAAAATATATCAATTATCTCTATGTTAATAATAATAAATAATAAATGTTGATTATCTCAAGATTGATATAATAACATTAATATGTTAATAATAATAAATAACCAACATAGATCCATCTTAGGTCTTCACCTAGAGAGATTTGATCCCTCTTGGTGGGTGCTTGATAAATCTGATAAGATGAATCTATGTTGGTATAATACATTGATATTNAAAAAAAATATATATATATATATATATATATATATATATATATATATATATATATATATATATATATATATATATATATATATATATATATATATATATATAATAATAATTATTATTATTATTATTTTAATGTGTTATGTTACATGAACATCTGCACCATACCTAACTATAGAGATCCTTTGGCTCAATAAATATTAATTGTCTTAACATAAATATATTAATAATAATTATAATAATTTAATAAATATTAATATATTAAAATATGAATAAACATAACATTAAAAATGGAGTTGTTCCTTCTCATGAGAGAGACTACTAAGATTTAACCCTGCTAGGTTCCTCTGTGCAAGTGGCCTCCATCAAATACATGTCTTCTTTGTTGGCCATGGTTTTTTCAGTTTCGTAGTTTACATATCCACGAGTTCGTTGTGTTGTTTCAATGGTTTATGGACAAAGTTAGCTTATTGGATCTTGGTTACCTGGATCTCTATCATGCAGTAGCAATATTTCATTCATCCTTGTCCCAAATGATTATTTATTTTTGAGTTCAACATTAAGGAGGATCAAAATCTGATTCTCAACTCAATTACATGGTTTTGGGGAAACTCAGGTTGGTGCATGAAACCATGGACTCCTTCTTTCAATCCTGCTACTAATATTCTCTACTCATCTCGTGTTTGGGTGAGACTTCCCGATATTTCCTTGCACTTTTGGGGTTTACCCTCTATTGAAGCCATATGTTTGAATTTGGGAAAGTTCCACTTTGCAAGCCATGAAACTACAAGGAAAAATACATCCATTTTTCCCGTATCTACGTGGAAATAGACTTCAATAAAGGATTCTCAACTTAAGTTATCCTTACTGGTAAAATCTATTCTTGGTATTAGAAACTAGACTATGAGACAGTTTCCTTGCATTGCAGATCTTATTTTGAAACAGGTCACCTTGCAACCCATTGTCCAAAGGGTATAGGAAGAATAGAAATCTTCAGAAATCCACTTGGTGGGTGGGATCTAATGAAGACCATCAAGTAATCTCAAAGGAATGTGGACAACCTCCTTAGTGAAAAGTTGTCTCAGCTAGATTGTCCTCTTCATCCAACTTAGTTATCTCAAGAATCGCGCTAAGAATCCATTCAAAAGATGAAGAAATAGGCATATTCACCTCAGGTATCAGATGAGGGACATCAAATGCGGTCTTTTCCTTGTCCATAGGCATGCTAGGTAGATCAGGTTGATGATTTTGAGGTATCCAATCAAGAAAAATAAAATCTCTAGATCAAGACAATCCAAGAATTATAGGCATCACAAATACCTCAACATCTCCAAATGAATTTTGGATGGTAGTCAAACAGAAGAAAAAACCACATGTAACATCTCAAACAATGGTAACAAGAAGTCACACAAAATGAGAGCTCTTCCCTAATAAATTAGCTTACATGTAATATTTCTTCAGTTTTATCCTCAAAGTCTTTATAAGACCTCAAATGTTTCTCCTAATTTTGTAAAAACAAATATATGAATAAATATATAATTAATAATAATAAATATTAATTATTTCAACATATATTTATCTGTTGATAAAAAACTTTTAAGAAATACTATAAAAAAAATAAATTTTAATGTAATAAATATACATACATATTAATATTATTAATATGTTGTTGCTAGTCTATTACGTAAGATAATACATTTATTTAAAATTTTTATGTAGAGCTTAACCATTGATCTTGATTAGAGATCAAAAGCTTTGACTCAAATCCACTATTTCAATCTAGCTTATTAAAAACATTAGGAAGAGAAAACTAGAGAGATCTTCACCATGAGACGTTAGAAGGTCGTTTGTTTGGAGTTGATGTGGCTCACTGAAGTCATCCAGGGTGATTTGGACCTACAACTAAAGTTTCATGTGTCACCGAGATAGGGACGTTTTTCAAACCTCTTATGCCTATTAGAGCATGACATGTATCACCCCCTAATGAGGACATGTGACACCATTGGTGTAACACCCTGTTTCCCCCAGATTGTAAATATAACTGAACTGGCCAAGGACTATGGAAAAACTCATAAGCATGAATATGTGATGTAAATGATAAATTGAATATTATTGAATTTATTGCAGAACTGCTGAGAGGGGATGTGCGGAAAAGAGACCACGATGTTGGTGGAGCGCACCTTGAAAAAAAGGGGTGTTAACTTCCGCCGAGAATTAAAAGACCGTATTTGGACTCCACTGGCCCGGAGAACCAAAAGCGGCTTGCTGGCTCCAAATCTAATGCCTCGCAGGTTGGTGGCTGGACGACTTAATGGTGGATGGGATCGCGAACCGCCCATTCATGGAGCCATCAGGCCCAATCAGACGCGAGGGGAATCGTGCCACACGCGACCTCGCGAGAGGATATGGTGTGCGGCTGAAACGATTGAAAGAGGGGAGACGCGAGGGGAACTCTGGCGATTTTCTACGCAGAGTGAGTGGTCACAGGAGGAGGATTGCAACCTTCGCTCCTGGACACTGGAAGACAGGAAGACGCGAGTCTCAGAACATCGTGGTCTCGGATCGGGGGTGGCTAGTGGTAAATCCAGTAGGATTCTCTACGCCTACGGTTGGGTGGAAACGAGAACCCCTCTCAGCAGTCGCTTCCATTGCTATAATTACTTCTGATAAGTATTTTGTTTATGTTGCATATCGAAATTGTATGCTGTCACACATGTTCATAGAATTGTGAAACTATAACTATTTCCTGTATAAGAATGTCTGTGCAGAAATTGATCATGAGTAGATGTTGGCTTATAGAATGGTGAAATTTTAAATGATTCCCGCATAAGACTGTTCGCGTAGAGTGTGATATGAAGGAATTGATATATATATGTTTAGCACCGGGGAGACCGTGCTCGGCTCGCTTGATAAATGTATCTCACCCTGTCCAGTCTTTCTCGGGAATCTATCTTCCTTTATCCGCTTCCGGAAATGCCCCGGTAGGGATCTCTTCACAGAGATTGCCTACTTGGAAAGGTTCACTAAGAACCCAGAACAGGAATTTGAACGTACAGGCCTTACTGACCCTGCACGAAGAGGAGCGATTCTCTTAAGGTTCCAGGTTAGTAGTGTCGTGAGGA
>JASDQU010738914.1:211445-244120 GCA_032191745.1 Picea mariana
TATTTATGTTTATATATATATATATATATATATATATATATATATATATATATATATATATATTCTTCCGAATAGCAACATTACATTATTTAAATAATTGATAACTTTCTTACCAACTAGTCCAAGGATGCTCATGTTTTCTTTAAATTTGGTTATGCTTTTGGGAATGAAAATTGGGGCTTTTTCTAAGTGGAAAGGGAGAATTTTGTCACCTTTTTTTCTATATTTGACTATGGTTGTTGTGAGAAAAATGTACTATTGTTGGACGAATCAACACCTAAAGAAAAAAAGTCTACGTAAATTGTTCCTCATTCTCCATGAGCATGAATATAAATTTTATATTGTTTCAAGAATACAATGAAAATATAACATTGAATCCGAAAGTTTCCTTTCAAAGTTCGATATAACTTGAAATTTGAAACAAGTTTCATTCACTTAACCATATTATTTCCAAATACCTTGGCTCGAACTTCATTTGCTTAAGCCACCCACATATCATCAAATTTTACCTTTTGATAATTGATAGTTTGCATCTTCCCAAATATCCCATGTGGTTTTTATCAATTATCCGCCAAGGGAAATGTTTTTTTTTTCTTGTAAGTTAGTAATTATATATATAAGGGCCTTCAAGGAACTAGACTGTAAGTACAAAAATTAATAACGTCCAGATTGTAGTTATTGAACTGCTCCAAAGGGAGAAACCAGTTCAGCCAAGTGGGTAAGTCTAGCAACTGAGTTCTTACCAGTCTTAAAAAAAACAAAGCTGAGCTGAATAAGATACTGCTAGAGGAGAAACTATTAAAAAAGAACAGACCCCTTGAGGGGTTAGACAACTGGAGAGTAGTCTGGTACATAGTCTGATAGATAACCTGGCCACGGCTCCTCTTCAACAGGTGTCCCTCAGTTTTCCCAATGCATGTCGTCGTCCACGGTGCACTCGTCCTTATTGGCAGTTGTCTCGAGGTCTCCCGACAGAATGTGCTAATGCTGACCGGTGGCCATGACCGCTTCTGCGACCTCCTGCTGAACCTGCTCCACAACGACCTCTGCAACCCCCTGCTTCCTGAGATTCTTGTCGTCACTTGCTGAGGATGGCGCTCCTTCTGAGGCCACGGGAGAGGCGTCTTGGAAGGAAGAAAGAAGCTAGAGGAGGGTTGAGATTCTCTCGTCCACAAGCTGTAACCTAAAGTGGAGGTCCTCCACCCCCTGATGGAGTTCGAAAACCAAGATGTAGAGGATGGTGAAGTTTTCTTGCCACTGCGAATCCGACTTGAAGTTAGAGGACGTCGACGCCTTGTTTTAGGCGGCCTGAACATGAGATGGCGTCCCCATGGGCAATTTTGAAGAACCAGTAACTGGTGCGAGGGGAGGAATGGAGTGCCTGGAGGTTGAAGGAGCGGTGAGGTGGTGCAAGGAAGAGCTTGGCATGGTTTCAATTAAGGCTAAACACTCAAAGCGGGGGACAGGTGCGGTAGAGAAATTGAGAATTGCTACCTCAGGCAGCAAGAGCGGCGAGGAGAGTGTTGAAGGCGAACTAGGAGGACAAGCCGAAGCGCAAGGCCAAGGAGGATGCCAGGGAGAACCCCTTCACGGTCTTCCTCGTTGTCGCGGCACGGTTTGGCACAGTAAGTGGGAATGGATTTCCAGGCCGAAGGGGATAGCCTAGAGCAGGCCGGGAGTCATGGACACCATCAACAAGCGATCAGAACTAGGCCAGGGCAGCAGGAGATTATTGGAGTGGGATCCCGAGAGAGGGATAGTAACACAAACAGATGGAGAGGCCATTGTACCACACATAGTAGAGGTCCGAAGAGCCCAAGTCAATGCCCCTGCAATCGACGTAAAGACCATTTAATGCGGGATGGAGTCAGCAGTTGTTGGCACGAGCCTGTCACATGGCTCGCTGCCTTGTTGGCTCCTCCGCTCCTCTTCTGTGCACCAGGTGGTTGGCACTAGCACCCCATCCGGGGGCCGCCAAGGGAAATTTTATCGAACAACAAAAGAACTACATATTTTCCTATTCAAAATGTCAAGTTCTAAATAAATAACAAAAATGGAAAAAATGAATATATTCCTTAAATCTTGAAATGTTAAACTACCATTTGTTGATTGCTGCTCAACCCAAGCATCCAACAATTCATTATTTAATTTTTTTGATCGTATGTTTCTTAATGCTTCTAGAGAGAAACATTTAATGCATCCCTCCACATCATCCAATGGGTTTTCTTTTATCGAGCTTTGAATCCAAGAAAAATATGGCTCATCTGAGGTATGGAAGCCACATGAGGATGATTTCCTAAATTTTTTATGCTCTTCCTTTTGAACCCCATGATAAATAAAACACATTTAAATTCCATCACACCAAATCGAAACTAAGTTATGACATACTATATGATGGCTGACTTGGAGACTACAAATGGTTTCTTCCTTGATAATCCATTGCACCTACTTAGAAAATGGAGAATAACACAGCAAGACGATGAGGCCACAAGGGCTCGCACAAGTGAGACTACACTCACACACTCTATCGCATCATTGATAAGAAATCCATTACATGTATAGTTGTAGAACAACAAGCTGACTTTAGAACAAACTCCTATAAAATAGGACCTCAAACCACTCTCATACCAAACTTATGCAAGCACATAACAACTCAACAGCCTCTTCCTAAGAACATTCTAATTTCTCCATTATTTCTCCAACACTCCCCCTTAATGGAGAAATGGGTTGTCTACAATAATAATGCCTAAGATAATTAACACGCATGCTGGTCTTTGTAATATACCAGATCTAAAATGTATGCATAAAAGAAATAAAATGCTACTAATGGCATAATAACAACAATATAACCAAAACATTCACCACAATAACACTGAAATGATATATGAATAACAATAGAAATAACACTTTGAATCTGAAAGAAATGTTCACGGGCCTCTTCGAGGGGGCAACCTCCAATTGAGAAGAGATCTATTACAATGATATCCAAGCTAGTGTTCTCATACCCTCAACTCCTATTTATACTAAAAATAAACATGTAGAGGAAAATCTTTGTATAAGCGGAAGCTTCTATTAGGTCTTCTTACATCCGCCTTATTCTATTTTATTGAATGCTCTTATTAATATTGACCTTTATTACATCTGAATATATTGTTCTACCTATGTGCAGGTTAGGACCCTAACATGTCCGCCCCCTTAAAAACAACCTTGTCCTCAAGGCTTGAGATGAGGAAATTGTTGCAGAATGGTAGTTGGTTCCCAAGTGGTGTCTGCTAGAGTTGTATCTTTCTACTGGACTAGCACTTCCTTGATGGTTCTCTGGCGTAGGGGACACTCACACTGGTCCAAAACTATTTCTAGTTGTAGCCAAATGGATCCTTCCTCGGCTAACTCTCGAAGGTTGGTTTGAATTTGGCACTTAGCTCCAATCACCTTCTTTAAGCATGAAACATGAAAAACAAGATGTAGCTTTGAATGGTTGGGCAAAGATAACTGATAGGTGAATTTTCCCACACTCTTGAGCACGGTATAAGGACCATAAAATTTGGGTGCTAGCTTATGAAAATGCTTGACCTTGAAGGAAGTTTGGTTGTAAGGTTGCAGTAGAAGAAACACCTTATCCCCTTCTGCAAATTGACGTTCAGAGTGACCTTGATCTGCTTGTTGCTTCATGTAATTCTCGACCATGACCAAATTCTCTTTGAGGGTAGGGAGAATAGCTTCTCGAGCTGTAAGTGTTAGGTCAACCTCCTAGACCTTCGAGGCACCCGGTAAGTATGAGAGAATTGAAGGGGGATTCTGTCCATATACCACTTCAAAAGGTGTCATGCGTGTAGTTGTATGGTATGAAGTGTTGTACCACCATTCAGCTAGGGGTAACCATTGAGCCGACTGATTTTTCTTTTCCGAGGAAAAACATCTCAAATATGTTTCCAAACACTTATTGAAAAATTTTGTTTGGCCATCAGTCTGGGGATGATAAGATGTGTTAAGATGCAATTCGGTTCCCTGTATCTTGAACAGTTCTTGCCAAAAATTGCTTGTGAAAGTTGGGTCGTGATAAAAAACAATAGAGTGTGGCATGCCATGAAGCTTGAAGACCTGATCCATGAAGAGCTGAGCCACTGTGGATGCTGTAAATGAGTGTTGAAGGGTGCATAAATGAGCATACTTGGAAAGGCAATCAACAACTACCATGATGGTGGATTTATTTCCCAATTTGGGTAAGCCGGTAATAAAATCCATAGAGATATCCTTCCAAATAGCAGGTGGAATCGGGAGCAGTTGTAGTGTGCCTAACGATTTGACTGCTTCTCCCTTCTTGCATTGACACGCATCACATTCAGCTACAAAATTACGAATGTCCTGTTTCATACCATCCCCAAAAAAGGAACATTTGACCCTATCATAGGTTTTGGTGAACCCGGAGTGCCATGCTGTGGGTGTAGCATGAAGCTCACAAAGTACCATGGATTTAAGATTTGATTGTTTACTTAAATACAAATGGACTTTGTATCGAAGTTCCTCATGGAGCCAAGAGTACCCTCGGGAAGTTGGAGCATTGGATTGCAATTGGTGGATCAACTGCGAACTTTTGGGATCTTGTAGCCATTCCCGGTGAACGGTTTGCAGCCAGTCTGGTACAATGAATGAAAGAGAAAAAATGGATCCTTCATATTCATATTTTCAGAAAAGTGCATCTGCAACCACATTGTCTTTGGCTTTCTTATAAATGATCTCATAATCATATCCAAAGAGTTTAGTCACCCATTTTTGTTGTTCTGGGGAGGAAATGTGTTTTTCTAGAAAATACTTGAGGCTTTGATGGTCTGTCTTAATTTGGAAATGTTTCCCCAATAGATAAGGATGCCACATATCCACGACATGCAAAATAGCCAACATTTACTTTTCATAGATGGATTTGCCCAGATTTCTTTTAGATAGTTGCTTTCTGGTAAAGGCCAAAGGTCAACCCTCTTGCATAAGGACAACACCAATTCCTTTCCCCGAGGCATCACATTCCAACACAAAGGTATTTGTGAAATTGGGAAGGGCGAGGACTGGAGTGGTGTAAATGGCCATCTTTAAGGTTTGAAAAGCTTGAGCAGTAGCTGTAGTCCAAGTGAAAGAGTTATTTTTGACTAGAGCAGTGAGAGGTGCTGCAATCTTCCCATAATTCTTAACAAACTTGCGATAATACCTTCTTAAGCCTAGATATCCATGCAAGATCTTAAGAGTCTTTGGGTGAGGTCAATCTTGCATTGCTTCAATCTTTTGAGGATCCACCCTGACGCCATCTTTTCCAACAAAATGACCTAAGTATTCTACTTCTGAGGCACCAAAAGAACATTTAGACTGTTTCAGGAAAAGTTGGTGCTGAGAGAGTAGATGGAGAAATCGATCCACATGAGCAAGATGGTCTGTTTAGATTTTTCTATAGATGAGGATATCATCAAAGAAAACTAAGACAAAATGGCGGAGAAAAGGATGGAAGACATGATTCATGAGGCTTTGGAAGGTGGAGGGGGCATTACACAAGACAAAGGGCATGACTAGAAACTCATAGTGGCCCTCATGAGTTCTAAAGGAAGTCTTGGCAATGTCCACCTCTTTCATATGTATCTGGTGGTAGCCCGAACAAAGATCCAGTTTAGTGAAGAATTGGGCACCACTCAATTCATCCAAGAGGTCATCAATGACAGGAATGGGGAATTTGTCTTTGATGGTAAGTTTGTTGAGGGCGTGGAAGTCAGGACACATTCTCCAAGAACCTTCTTTATTCAGGACCATGACGATAGGAGATGAGTAGGGGCTTGTACTAGGGTGGATAATTCCTGCATTAAGGAGTTCCTGGACCATTTTCTCAATTTCATTTTTTTGGGAAAAGGGGTGATGATACAGAGAGATATTGGGAGGAAGGCTTCCAGGTACAAGGGGAATGGAATGATCATGAACAACATGGGAAGGAGGGAGGCCTTAGGGAGTGAAAAATACCAATTGATGTTTAGAAAGGATGACTTGGAGGTCTTGCAGTATCGAGGGTGTCTATGTTGCTTGTATGACATGGAGTTGGGCGATAACACCAAAATGACCCTTTTTGAGCAGCTTTTCCATGCAATGGGAACTAACGATCTCAGGTGAACAATTGATAATGCCTTGGAACTTATATTGGTGGCCCTCCCGGTCAAATTACATGGTTAATTATTTAAAATCCATGAGAATGGGACCCAAAGTCCTTATCCAGTATGCACCCAACACAATGTCACAACCTCCCATGTTGATAGAAAACATATGGGATTTCAGGTGGTAGTCACCAATTTGGAGACACACATTTTCACAACGCCTTCCAAATTTCATGGCACCACCATTGGCAATCATGATTTGGAAATTATTGACGACATGGATGTAGCAATGAGTTTCTTGGGAAATATTGCAGCGATGGATAAAATTATGGGTGCTACCACTATCAACCAGAATGATGACCTTCTGATGCTTGATGTAACCGATTAGCTTGAGGGTTTGGGGAGCGAAGAATCCAGTGAGAGCATTGAGGGAAATAACTGGTTCTACTTCGAGAGGGTCTGAGGGAGGGGTTATGTCAGTGGATTCCAGTGACTCAGACACAAAGGGAATTTCTTCATCTTCTTCCGAAATCTCCTTGGAGATGGCCATAAAAGGATTTTGTTCTTTACACTTATGGCCTTGGAAATATTTGTCATCATAGTTATAACAAAGGCCTTTGATTTGGCATTCATCCATTTCAACCCTGGTTAATTTTTGGATCTTTAGTGGAGTAGGGGGAGTAGTGGGATTTACTGGTTTAGGGAAATGGATAAAGGAGGTTTTGCAGTTTTGAGAAGATACAACTTGTCGTTCTTATTTATCTATTTTGGTAGCCTCCACCCAACTCTTGGGCTAAGCCATGAGGACATGAGCCCAAATTTCATCCTTGAGGTCACTGATAAAACGCTCTTAGAAAAAGGCATCAGACATGCCCTCTGTTCTAAAAGGCAGGCGCTCAAAGGAAACTATAAAGTCTTCCACTGTTCCTAATTGTTTTAGCTTTGTCAAGTGGACCAAATGGTTGATGTCAGTGTCAAAGCGTTCATAAATCTTTGCCACAAAGTGTGTCCAAGCAATATACCCTTGACGAGAAGTTTTTCTCTTCATTGCCACCATTTCCAACGTTCTTGATCTAGATGGAGAACACCATATCGGAGTTTGGCCAAGTCATCTGTAATGTCGTATAAAGAGAAGTAATGTTCCATTTGGGTTACCCAACCTATGGGGTCCGAGCCATCAAATTTGGTCACATCCACCCGCAGAAGGTGTAGGTCACGTTGAAAGTGATGGTTCTGCAAGGTATGGGAATGAGAGGAATGCTCACCTTCAGTATGTGGAGGTGAGGAAGAGGAAGGGTTATCTGTAGGGATATGCAGTTTGGTGCAGAGTGCCAAAAAGACTGATTCAAGTTGGGTGGTGAGGTCTTGTTTGATTTCCCTCATTGAGGACTATATGGTTGTATCGATGGCAGAAACATTGGAACTGAGTTGTTTCACTTCTTGTTGGGTCTCAATGAGACTAGATTGCAAGGTGTTGAAGTGAGCTTCCAAGTCTTGGCTACGAGTACTGGCCATGAGGATGGGGAAACTAAAAAGGGGCGGGCGGGGTAAAACATTTTTTCCGAAAAAATGATATGGATGAATGTGATAAGGGCGAAGAGATGAATACAATGGAATAGGTCTCAAATAAAGGTGCAAAAATTTCCAGATTTTTATTTTTTTATTTTTTTTACACTTGCGGAGTTATACTCAGGTCTGAAGAATACTGCAGAGAATAAATTCCCAAATTCTTAACCATAAATAAATGTGTATTTACTTGGCAACCCAAACACATTTGCGTGACAATAGATCTTGTTTGTTTTAATTTGTTTATGTTTCTATCCCCAAGGGTTAGGTAGTCAAGGGTTCTACAGATAAGGGTTTGCCCTATGCTATAGCTCTTTGATATACGTGCGGGGTCCAATAGTAGTAGTCGGTCCAATATCTCAGGGCACTAACTAAGGAGGATAAACCATACCCTTAGCCATACTGCCCGACTACCCAGGTACTAGAGAGTATCTTCCCGAGTGTTGTTCTCAGTGACACTATAGCAGTCAGGCGGCCGATCGGTTTATTTAAAGAGGGTTTCAGGTAATGTAGGTCGATCCATACACAGGTGTTTTTTGATGCGCTACCACTCGAAGGGGTACCAATAGGGGTTACAAAGGGTGGCCAACAAATGTGCACTTAAGTACCACTTGTATTTTCTGTGTGTATGAATCCCTCAACTATGGGTTTATGTGCGTAACGACAGATCTATGTGGCTTAAAGACACCGGAATACGTCTCTACCCTGAAAAAAAAATTAACCCACACTTTCTGCTGAGGAAAGTGCTCTGATACCACTTGTAATATACCAGATCTAAAATGTATGCAGAACAGAAATAAAATTCTTGTAATGGAAGAATAACAACAATATAACTAGAACATTCAACACAATAACACTGAAATGATATATGAATAACAATAGAAATAACACTTTCAATCTGAAAGCAATGTTCATGGGCCTCTTCGAGGATGAAACCTCCAGTTGAGCAGAGCTCTATTACAATAATATCCAAGCTAGGGTTCTCATACCCTCGACTCCTATTGATACTAAAAAGAAGCATCTAGAGGAAGATCCTTCTAGAAGCGGAAGCTTCTATTAGGTCTTCTTGCATCTGCCTTATTCTATTTTATTGAAAGGCCTTATTAATATTGACCTTTATTACATCCGAATATATTTTTCTACCTATGTTAGGGTTAGGACCCTAACAATCTTAGTCTCAGCTAGGCTTACAACTTGAGTCTAACAATTTCATCTTGACCTTTCTTGTTGTCAGATAATGGTGGAGATGGAGCTTCTTCCTTCGCTTGCTACTCCAAATATGTTTCATCTTCACTCTGTTCTACTTCACTGTTATCTTGGCTTTGTTCTTCTTCATTTTGGAACTTTGCGACTGACTATTGTTCGTTGTCCTCAACACTTATGCAGGTTCTCGAAAGAATTTGTGTTTAATGATTGCAAATTCTTCCAACTTCTCATAAGTGGGTTGCTTCCCTTTCTGGATACAAGCATCAATGTCATCCTCAATGGATTGTTGCAACATCAATTCATAATAATACTTGATTTCTTTTGGGCTCCACACAATAAAAATTGACTCAATATTTTATTCTTCATTTGCTTCCATGTTTTCTTCATAATCAGTCGCTATTGAAAATTAACTATTTTCTTGTAAACCTGCACACTCAAAAGCATTTTTACAATCATATGAAAAATCATAGGAAGAACCATAGTGGTTCTTTTCATTTTTCTCTTCTAAGAGAGCTTTCCTTTCTTCATCTTTCTTCCCTATTGTAGTTTCATCCACTTGATATGTAAGTAGGGTTACTTTTCCACTTAACAAATCATCTATGAGTTTCTTCTCCTCCAACATATGGAACCAACATTCACTTGAAAAGTTTTCATCATCATATTTAACTAAATTTACCAAAGATTCACCTAGGGGTTCATTAGCAGTTATACATTCATCTCCATTATCAATCTCAGTTGAATTCACCAAATCACTAAATGATATTTTACTGTCAGCTACATACATACTTTCTTCATTAATCATTGCAACTTCAATAATGTCATTTACAGTCGTTGTTCCACTGACGAGACTATCAACACAATCACCATTTTCAACAACAATATATTCATGAACTTCAACATTCTCACTCCACTTTTTCATTTCAAGAATATCCCAAAATATTTTTGGGCTACTTCACCAAATTCAAGCAAAATACTAGAGAATATGTTTTCATCCACTGTTGATATAATAAGTTGTAATGTTATTACACCTCTTCTCTTATCATAGAAATTAATACGACATTCATGATCATAATGTAATAAATCTACTAACCATAGTAAATTTGTCATTTCAATTTCCCAAGGTTTATAATTTATACTTGAGAAGAATGACAAATATGGCATCACTATTTTATATTTCATCAAATTCTTCATCAATCAGGTCAAATTATGCATTCTGCTCATCAACTATGTGTTCTTCAGCTGCAACAAGAAACACTCCATATTTATTTTCAAAACATAATGGCTCTTCCCATGGATTCTTTCTTTGCATCTGTTTCAACTCTCTCCAGAACTATTTTAATCTCCTTTGCTGACCCATGAAAACAAAAAATAACTTCACTCTCTTTTGAAATCAATAAGGTTGCATTCTCATCTCTACAGCTACAGACAAACTTCACAAATACATAGGCCACTCACAAGGAACAATGAGCACTAAAAAATGAACTTTTTGCAAACAAATTCACAGTAATACCTCTTCATGGCCAACCCTTCAATGAGCATTTCTTATCTGCTTATCGTAGTGGGTTTTGCTGCAAATCCAACCTTTGTAGCCACAGTCAAGATAATAGAAATCCACCGGTAAAAGACGGTTTCATAGGAGGCGGTAATGTGCTACTATACTCCCTTTGCAACAACCATCAGATAACAATGTCAGTCAAACAGTTCATAGAAAAATAAAACAACGATTTGGGCCCAAAAGATTTGGGCTCCACTTCTTATAGAGTGCGGTCCCTTCCACAAAATACAAGACAATTAAACACAACAACACACAAAGATTCTTGGCCTTAAATCATAGCATAAATCTGGCAGCAATCTTCAAGCTTCACTAGGCTAGCAGACTCCTCCTAAGTTGGAAGACTCCTTTACACTGTGGCTCCTTCACCAACAACAACACAGATTCTTCACCAAAATCCTTCACACATCCGCGACTTCAATGTAATGTCGACTCCTTGACGCTGGTAGACTCCTCCACACGTCCAATTGAGATTCTACACTACAATGGATTTACTCACAGTGGATCATGCACTCTTTCTACATTGGGTCTCTCTAAAAGGTTGATTCTTCATGGTACTCTGTAAGTTGAGCGACTTAACACAACAACCTCACAACCCTCTCTAGAGACACAAGCTTTTAAAATAGGCTATTTAATGAGGACTCACCCAGGTCACAATGGACTACTATGGCTACAACCTTTCAGCTCTGAGTAAAACTCCATCACAAGCATAGATAAAACTCAACTTTCATTTAAAAAAAATTCCAATAAACAAATGCCCATAACCTCGTTGTGGATCGGCTCTATGGCACACAACAATAGATCAACATGACAACGAATCGACTCTCCACGGAGTGATATATGCATGTATTCCATTAGACCAAGAGGGGTTCCTCTGTATTAACACAAAAACCTGTGAATCGAACCAACTTCTTGTGGTTCACCTCGTTCAACACCTTTCAACAGTCAAATTAATCACAACAGTGATGGGAGTCTCTTCATAGGTTGGGCAGTAGATAGCTCCAACGTAGATAGCTCCTCATTCCAATGATCTGAGATAATATCTCCTTACCAATGCTCTGCAATAGCAACAACAACGGGATATAGGTTTCTTTCCTCCGGAAGTGACTCATGCTCTACAACGGTGTCTCACCATTCATGACTAGAGTTTAATACAACTCGCTCTCCAAGAACAATGACTCACATTCCTTAGTCACTTCGTCACTTGGCTCTGATATCAACTTAGAAAATAGAGAATAACACTGTGATACGGTGAGGCCACAAGTGCTCAGACAAGTGAGACTACGCTCACACACTCTGTCGCATCATTGATTAGAAATCGATTACATATAAATATGTAGAACAACAAATTGACTTCAAAACAAACTCCTATAAAATAGAATCTCAAACCACTCTCATACCAAACTTATTCAAGCATGTAACAACTCAATAACCTCTTCCTAACAACATTCTAATTTCTTCATTATTTCTCCAACACACATTGGTTCATTTGATATATCCGAGACACCCATGTCTTACCAAAGGTTAATATTTTTTCCCTATGCTTGTACATATGCATCGGAAATTTAATTTAAATTAATGGACAAGACAAAACCTTATTTTATTTTGACATTGACGAAGGGTTGTGGCCTAACAACTTCCATAAATATTTTACTAGGAAAATATTTATTTTGTAATTGATAAATTTAGTGTTTTGTTAGTTTTTATTTAAGAAATAAAAATGAATCCACAAAACCTCACTTCACATTAGTTAAACAACTTACAAAACCCCTCTTCTTGGGGCCAATGATTTTGCTTAAAATCATAATTTTTCTCATAGTTTCACTTCTATCATACTTTTGACTGAATCCAGTTTACTAAACTCACCATTTCAAACTTGAATGATATGCAATCAATAATGTAGTTCATGTTTGTATTAAAACATTGTATCTTATTAATACTTTTATTCTTTTGTGACTTACAAAGTTAAAATTTGTATCATTGATCACTACTCTATCTTTGGGATTATCTTATCCCATATAGGAGGTCACAAAGTTGTACCTTTTTTTATATTTGAATGTAATTCTATACATTCTATGTTCAAAGGAGATCACAAAGTTGTAACTTCTTCTATGTTCAAACATAATTTTATACATTTTATATTTAATCAAATAATGCAATTAAATTTATGAAAATATCATTCTTATTTGTATTATATATATATATATATAATATTTACCAAGATAATTAAAAGATAATGAAAAAATATCTATTTTTTTTTTTTTTTCCCATTTCCTTTCTCCACTTTCTTTTGAAGTATGCTAATATTAAAATGATTTGAAGTTCTCTTTCATCATTTTCTTTTCGTGAGATTCCCCCTGACTGAAATATTTATATTTCGCCGTGTATGGCATTTCCAGGAAATAAAACCCCGTAAGAATGGATGATTATGGTCCGCCACGTAAGAAACCAATTAATACCACATATTAAAAAAATATAATAATAGACGGACATGACGGAGACTCGAATTATGAACAAATTAACTCAATTCCAATTCCAATTCCGTGTCTTTGCTGATTGTAAATCTGCGTTATTGGAGGTCCAATTCCTTGTATTTGTCGATTGTAAATGGGTTATTGGAAGGCGATGAGAAATTTTAATGGTTAACTTTTGTCTTATATATATATATTTAAAAATTTATTTTATTCATAAAATAGAAAATAAACGAAAATACTTATTGAAACATTTAAATATTTTTTTTTAATAAATGAAAATACATATAAAAATATTTAAATAACTTTTTTTTCAAAAGTTTGACATTAAATTATTATAAAATTTGATATTGAAATTAATTATATTTATTTCAATTGATTAAAAAAAACTTTTTATTATAATAATAATAATTTGAATTTGAACTTGTGATTTTTGAAGAGGAAACACATGTTTTTAATTATTAGGTATATTTAGGTTGTCTTAAAAAGAGTCCAAATTTTTTAATTAAAAATTCAAATTAATTTTAATTAAGATTTACTATTCAATTAACTTCTTCCATTATAAATAATTAAGCAGAAAGGCGTATATCTATTGGAGATAGGCACAATTAATATCATGGCTAACAATTAAAGATGCTGGCATATTCTTAGTCGTCCTCCCAAATCAATGAATGCATGACTTAACCTCTATGTGCGTTTCAGCTGTCCATGAGTTTCAGCTATCCTGAAAGAAGCTTTGACATGGCCTTTCAGCTCACCAACCACTTTGTTGCTGTGCTAGTAAATATTTGTATCAAATTTTCTTCTAACAAAATACTACTCTCAAGAAATAGTAATAAATTTTAAAATATTAAAAATAATAGATATGTTGTTTGACTTTTATCATCTATAGTAAATCATATGTAAATTGTAAATTAAAGTAAATCGATAGTGCTTTCATTGTATATTGAAGAAATAGAAATTGTATATTGCAGAAATATTTTATCAACAACGTTTTCTGAAAGTGAATACAAAACCGCGAGAACGTTTTGTGAAAATATAGATATCATTAAACAACGCGAAATTATAAGTAAAAGGAAAACGAAGGTTTCAGGGAGACCTTCGTCCTTTAATATGCTATGACAGTTCACAGCAAATAGCTTGGTTATGAAGCTACATTCTTGGCTCTGAGTATGTTTTTAACTGACAAACCGAGCCAAAGTTTCTTCTCAATATATGCATTACAATACTTTCTCATTGGCGCTCACGCCTTGGAAGGTCTAGTTCCATAAGTCATGAAACTCGCTCCTCTACTTCCAAATTCTTCTTGCTGTGGTGATTCAGACGCATTTTGAATGATCGTCTGTTCATTCCACAGCCAAATATCATCGTCCCACAGAGACCCGTAGGAAACCTCGGTATTCTCGAGATAGCCATGCACGGGGTCCGAATAAATAATATCGGGCACTGAATCTCGATCGAGGTAGTTCGGCCATATGATTCCAAATTCATAGGGAGTAATAGGGTCTACAAAGAAATCAAGATCTGCATGAACATCGTCGTAATAAGTAAAATCTCCTATATCCGACGTCACCGAGGTTGCTTCAGAATTTCCTTCTGCAGTTAATTCGCCTTGCTTATTTGAACCTATCTGATCAGTACTGCCCTTTTCATCTGTGGACTCGATATTATTATCTGTTTGCACTTTCAAACCAGTTTCATCTTCCAGAGACTTTACAACACGATTGAGCCTCATCTCACCCTCCAGGGTTTCTTCTGGATTGTTGTTATTGGCATCCATATTATCGATTTTCTCAAGCAAGGCTATGAGATCACTATCATACATCAAACTTCCGCTATTGGTTGTCTTTGCATCTGGGAAAGCAAGTCTACCATTCCAATACTCATCTCTCGCTCGCTTATTCTGAGAAAACGGTGAGGAGACGGCCATCGCCACAAAGAACTCCTCTGATAAAACACAACAGTGCATACAACAACAAGAGTTTGCTTATAGCAGCTATCCTTCTGCCTTCGAAGTTCGGGGGTTGAGTGTTAATGCAAACAGTTGGGTCATTAAAATTTCCGAATACACATAACTTCACGGTCACCCCAAAACTTGTCTACAATATATAGATAACTGGCAGTGGACAGCTCACAAGAGATCTCGCTTCGAACTAATACAATCCAACGTGTTGTTTCTAAGACAGCATTCGTAGAAWCCACGTAAAGTTTAAACCCACCTCGSAGTCGAAATCATACTGCCCAAGCMCTCAAGTTACTGGAGAAAATTAGAAAAACCTTCCCGATTTCATTCAAATGGACCACATATCCATTTCCATTTTTTGGGATCAAACCAACACGCAAGTTATTGGCGAAAATTAGAAAAAAAAACATATCGTTTTCATTCAAAGGGACCACATTTCCATTCATTCCGATCGGACCCAGCACGCAAGTTTATGGAGAAAATTAGTAAAACCTTCTCGATTTCATTCAAACTGACCACATTTCTCATTCATCCTGATTAAACCCCTTCCCACACGATGCAATAGGCGGTGCACTTGCCTTTTTGATGAAGCCTGACAAAGCTGACTAGCCTTTATTTGAATATGAAAGTTTTATGGAACCATGGCCAAAACAAATATTTCCATCATCGTGACTTTTGAACGTGTATTTTTAAATCGTTTTTTATTGCGTTGATCCTAATCTTTTAATTACCCAGAATTAGAATTTTATGTATTTTGCAATAAATTGAATCCATGTGCCATAATTTATCTTTGAAATTATATAAAAGAAAATTATTGGTTTATATAAAAAAAAATAAAAATTGTAAATTGGGTGAGAAAGTAAACATTTGAAAAATCTCAACTATACATCCTCATATCCTTATCAAGACTATACATCGTCATATACATCCTCATATCCTTATGAATACTATACATCCTCATATCCTTATCAATACTATACATCTTCATGTCTTTATCAGAAATACTCATACTATTAATATTAAAAAAAAAACTGAAAGATTTCTTTGATCACAATTTCTTCTTGGCATATATCTACCACAATATAAACCAAATATTATCTAAACTCAACATTTCTTCGATTTTCTTCTTGGCATATAATCCACCACATCCTCATGTTCTTATCAGAAATATTAATACTTAATATTAAAATAACTGAAACATTTCTTCGATCATAATTTCTTCTTGGCATATAATTCACCATAATTTCTTTTTGGCATATAATCCACACAAGTCCGTACATACAATATCCAAATATTTCATTCTCTCCCCCCACCCGTTCGAGATGATGCGCATATTACATTAAATGGAAATGGTGTGGAGATAATAACAATAATAGTGGATCCATATTATAAAAATGAATATTATGAAAATGAATAGTGGATCCATATTATGAAAATGATGTAATGGAACTTAAATTGTTGTTACATTTTTCAAATTACGTTTCTATAAATAAATTAATTCTATATAAACAAAAATCTCTAACATATCTCTAATCTCAATCTATCACTAAAATCTACAACTCAAATTTTATTAAACACAATTTTTCAATAAACAATAAAAACGTAAAACGCTGAAAGACTTTAATCACAATGGACTTGTTTTGAAAAACGATAAAAACGTAAAAGGTTGGAATACTTCCATCAGAATGAAATTAATTTTGAAGTATATTAATTCCAATGTCTTCACTATGCCACGCGTAGTCACTACGGTCGGATTAGCTAAGGGTGTCTCAACGCGCACTATTTTTGACAGACATTTGTTAAAGAATGAATACCAATTCTAATTGTTGCAAGCAAATTTAGATTCTTTAACTTCAAATCAGAAGATTCGAAGGCCCTCAAAGCAACAATTCACCCTTCGATAATCTTATTGCTGACCGCTTACATGTTTCTCACTCAGCCCATTTTTTTAATGCAAGATTTGAACTTACTATTATTAAAGAAAATGCAATGTATAAACGTTTTTTAGTTTTTTTTTCATCTAAAAAATATAAATTGGAGTAGGCTAACACTCGACTCTTTTTCTAGGCAAACAAAAATGGTTGTGAATCTGGCCAGATTTTCAGGGTAGCCTGAATTTCTTATGAATCAAAGTTCCATGCATTTTAAAACCTTACCTCAAGGGTTTTGCCCCATTTTAAACCAACCTAGATGCTCACAAAAAACCTACTCCATATAAATTTGAGCAAAATCCTAATTTTCTATTGTTTAAATGGCATTTTTAAATGTATAAATAGATTTAGTATGTTGAAAAAACTTTAAGACATTTGGATAATACAAATTTAACCATTCAAATCTTCATATCCAACTATTTTTAACCAAATTTAGAACAAAATTAAGAATAATATTTATAAAAAAATAAAAGTCAAGACCTGATTTCATTGAAAACTAAATGAATAATATCCATGGAAAAAAACCAAAGTCCAAAACCTAGAACGTTTAAACTGTGGCTTAAATAAAATAGACAATTGGAACGGTTGGGTGTGAAATATCTCGGCTGCTGACGCAACTAGGTCTGGGGTTGGGCACGAAGGAATCCACATTTGAAACTATTTGTTTATCTTTTAAGGGGATCGAAGACCATAATTTTTAATAATTTATAGAACAATGATTTGCACACGTCATTGTATGGTGGACAGTTCGGTTTATCCACAAATTCTGAAACATGTCGTCGTTCCTATTAACACTTCGTAAATTTGTTCGGCTGATACAAAGACGACGAAGGTAACTGTTTCAACCAACTTTGAGACCCGAATCTTGCCTTTCGAACCTGGAGAGGGCTCTCTTGGGAGACACAGTCTGAGTGCGGGATATGGCTTTAGAGTTGTGGCTAGATTTAATACGTTTGAGATAATGGGTTATGGTTATATTGGTGCAATAGAATAAGACCTTGGGCTATGGAGTCGGTTCAAGAAAAACGATGGGAACAAGTGACTCGGTGACTGAACTTGAAAGGATAAAGGCTAAGCGAGTAACAATCTTCAGTGTAAAATCATTGTGTGGGGCCAGAGAGAAAATATAGAAAGCAACTTAGAGCACCGCTGCGGATGAATTCAGAGTTTAATTTCAGTGAAAATACATTTTGTCTAAATGGCGCGAACAAGGGGCGCTACATAGTGAATCCAGAGGTCCGAAATTTTGTCCTGATTTAGACATAAAAATATATGAATAGAGAAATAGGAAATGTGTACGCAAAGACAGAAGAACAATGCATCCAACTGCTACAATCAGAATCTTTTCATCAAAGCTTCAAGACTTTTGCATTAAGTTCTGATCGAGCTCAAACTACATACAATAATCACTCTCTATACTAATTTTTCCAACCAACCTGGCTTACATCGAAAAGATCAAATATATAGGCGAGGGTGTCACTTGGGATACCCTGCTCTTCTAACTACTATCTCTTAAAACTAGGAAACTGACTGTTCTATGTTACAAAACTCTTTGCATGACGCTTTTCCAAAAATAGACAACAAATACATATGGCTACATCATGACTGTTCGTAATCCACCTCGGGGATTCGATTATCGATCAGGTCTCGTCATGAGGGAGTGATGTGTCAATGCTTTCCTTTGATCATATATCTAAATGGACAAGTGCTTTTCATAGTCCCGTTGTATGTTGTAATGTCTTTGATTTATGTCGCATGCTCATTTATTGGGGGAAATGTGTGCAGCAAGTGGCTGCACACATTCATGGTCATTATCAAAATGGAAAAATGTATTAGGGTGATGTCTCCTTCAAAACTGTCAAGATTTTCTTTCTGTTTGTGGATACATGAACGAAATCAACTAATCTTGTATGAAGATTTTTTTTGGTAAGAGTCATGCAGGCTTTCTCCTCGCCCGCTTCACATTCTCTGGAGTGCTCTGCATACCTTTCCTTTGATAGCCTCTTTGCTTCGCACATTTGTACGATTGTATCCTGCGTCTCTATGAGCTATCTTTTGAGACATGTAACGTTCCCTTCACGGTGTTGCGCTACTGACACTTTAATGGTATTTGTCACTAGAAGTTGTCTCAAATCCCCATTTTTCTAGTAAAGTTCGACGAAAGCTAGTTTTGCCTGCTTCATCTGCTGAGATGGATCTTGATCGTTTGTGCCCATAGCATCCATCCTCCTCATTATACTCCTACTTTCTCGACTTGTTCCTTCCACAGGCTCCAATCGAACATCGCACATAAGTAATTTTTCAGCAAACGATCTTGCGCGCGGCTCATCTGGGATTCAAGTTTCCCCAACTTCCTTATTCTTCTTTGGCCTGCCCCTTCTCCAAGGTATCTGTTGTTTGGGAGATAGGGCCTCTACTATCCTTCCTTCCTTCGTAGGTCCTTCCAATTTAGGCTCCGCGTGGTGTCATGTCACCATTCTCGTGAGTAAAGGAAGAACTCCCTTTGTATGCTTGGGGATGTCTGTCATGAGAGAACAAATACCAGTCTCTTTGGGGCTCGGGCCTGGCGATTCTTCCACTTCATGCACCCTTCCTTATGTTTTGAGAGGTCTCCATGGCGCGACCAATATTTATATTGTGCGTAGTGGATCCGGCAAACGCCTAAGATGGAGAATTTGATCGACCTAGGCCTGCAAGGAACACTTACAGAAAGAGCATGAATCTGATTTTGTGAATAAAATGGGTGCAAAACCTCTAGGATTTATAACAGATCAGGCGGAAGGAGGAATCGTGCCAAGGAACACGGAATTCATGGTGACTAGGTGTTTTGAATTGAACTGCAGATTTTCCATAACACATCCCCAAGTGCAAAGTACAGGCGATAAGGGTTGTAGAGAATACATGATATGAATGCCACGATTTTTCATTCCTTCGGCCTTCATAATGAACTGATAATAGTTACAACAATTGTCGACGCGACTTCCATTAACTACTTGACTCAACTTGGGGCACGTAGAGACTAACTTTTAACAAGACCCGACTCTCTGGGAATAACATACCCATACCATTTACTCATTCTTTGACTCTGACATCCCTTCCTGTTTACAAGGGCAAACCGACCACTTGTTGACTTTGACCCCTTCACTGTTACGTACCTGACTTCCCTTGTTTTGACACATGGGCCATGAATCGATCAAAAATTGACTCTAATTGAAAGGAAAATGATGGCACTAACAACTGGCTCCAATGGGGATGTTATCCTCCCTGCGAGGTAGAAAAGAACAGTAGACCAGGTGCCTGAACATTGGGACTTATTTTGACTCTTAGACAATGCAATATGAAAACCAAAATGCAACCTAAACCTACCGACGTAGCTTCTAAAAGACTCAACATAAACTCAGGGCCTTCACTTCGGGCTTCAATTTTCTACTGACCTACTGATTCGACACAAAAATAAGATGATTATTTATAATGACATGTGAATTAAACATAATTTATTTCATCAGATAATGTTTGAGGAACCTGTTGTTTACAGGGCCCTAACTAATGCACTCCCCATTTACTTATTCCAGAAAATAAGCATTATTTTCACGATGTGCACCGATTTTGAATGAAACCGTTCACAGATTATTGAAGTTTTCATGCTTTTCTTTGTCCTCATTGCTCTCATTGCATCTCAACACCATATCATCGAACCGAAAATACTTCGGCCTGGAACACTTGTCAAAGGCTTTCTTCATCCTTTCCTGGTGGAGTTGTGATCGATTGTACACCTATTCCCTCATCTGTTGTGTGTGAACCAGCTGATTTATTATTCTTTACGCATCATTTGGCTCGACCTCCTTCTCTTGCAACAAATTTTTGACGGGAAATCCCAATGTGGTAGGGAAAATTGCATCTGCATTATATATAATCTGAAAAGGCGATGTTGAGATGGAATTCTTGGTGGTAACTCGATCTTCCCACAACTTATAGATAATATTTTTATACCAAGATTTCTTATTGTCTTGCAGGAGTCTTTTGATGATCCTGGTTAGGATTTTATTTGAGGATTCTTCTAACCCGTTTCCTTATGGATAGTATGTCGTAGAATGCCCCAGGTTTATATTGTAATTCTGACAAAACTTTTCCATCCTCTTAGACTTGAATGTGTCCGCGTTTTCTGTTATGATCTTGACGGGACACCTGGATGTTGATAAGATGTTTGTCTCCAGAAATTGGATGATGACTGCGTCGATATATTTCTTCATTGGGATCACTTATATCCACTTCGTGAAGTAGTCTTTGGCCATGAGTATCCATTTGTGCTACGCCGGGGATGGCGGGTTTATTTACCTTATGAAATCCAAACCCCACTGCATGAAAGGTGCTTCGACTGAGATCAACTTTAGTGGCAGGGGCTGCAACTTTCTTCTCCAGTTGAAAATCTGACATTTGTGGCAGCTGGAGACGTTTTTGTACACGTTTGCAAAAATTTTAGGCCAGTAGTAACCTGCTCTTAGGATTTTGTGCGCGGTGGTTTTCCAATAATGGTGTCCCCCATAGTCGCCCTTGTGAAATTATTTTGTGGCTCACTTCACATCATTTTCGAGCAAACAACTTAGAAACATTCCCCCAGGATCTTTCCAATAGAGTGAGTTACCTAAGATGCAGAACTTAATCGCTTTAAGCTTTAGAAATCGGGCCTTGGTCTTAGTTACGCCCGGAGGGGCCTGGAGATTCTTCAACACATAGATGATGTCTAGATACCATGACAAATGGACAAACTTCTGGGACACCTGCATAGTCATTTCTTCCTAAGGACTCTCTGACAGATCAACAATGAAATTGATTCCCACAACGTCGCATTCTAATTGGGCCATTAGCTTCACAAGGCCCTGACCCTTAATTAGTTTCATAGGATGAATCTCTAGGTCATATTCCATCATGGTCGCTATCCACTTACCTCTCCTCCCTTCGAGGTCGGGCTGAGTCAGGATACCCTTTACTGAGTTGTTGGGAACATAAGAAATGACCTAGGAGTGCAATATGTACGTCCTAAACTCCTTCAATTCTTTCACTAAGGCATACACTTCTTCTTCCATAATGTCGTACCTTAGTGGAGCATCCCACAACGTCCTGCTGAAATAGGCTATAGGTTTCTCAAAGTTCTTCTCATCTTTCTACAACAGGACACCGACAATCGTATGCTCTGAGGCGAATGAAAACAAGATGAATTATTTTGTGAAGTCTAGACTGGCTAGCACAGGAGTTGTAGTCACCGCCACCTTGATATATTCAAAATATTTCCTAGCTTCCAAATTCCACTTGATATCCTTCCCCTTACTGAGCATGCAAATTTGCTTTATAATTTCTGCCAGGTTTGGGATGAATCTTCTCAAGAAGTTTACCTTTCCCAGGAAGGATTACACTTCCTTCTTATTGTGTGGAGTGCCAATTTTTAGGATTCTTTCAACCCTACTGAGGTCTATCTTGATGCCTTCTTTTGAGATAATGTGCCCCAAAATTTTCCCTTCTTCCATCCCAAAATGTGATTTATTTGGATTTAGCGATATGTCGAACTTCTTTCACTTCTGGAAAACTTTCTTCATATGTTCGAGGTGTTGTTCATCGGATTCAGATTATACCGTGATGTCATCTAGATAGATCACAATGATCTTATCCCTTTCGTCAAAAAATACTATTTACATTGCCCTCTGGAAAGTGGCACCAGTGTTCATCAGGCCGAAAGGCATCTTCGCATACATGAACATTCCCATAGATGAAGAGAGGGGTAACTTATTTGCATGAGTTAATCATAACTCAGATTCATACTTTAGTTCAAACTTAGAACTAGACTTGAGACTGGTTACAACTCAACATTACACTTTAGTTCGAAAATAGAACTAGACTTGAGACTGGTATGCTTTAGTTTGAAAATAGAACTAGACTTGAGACTTCAGTCACAACTCAACATTACACTTTAGTTCAAAAATAGAACTAGACTTAAGACTTCAGTTGCAACTCAGAATTACACTTTAGTTATAAAATAGAACTAGACTTAAGACTTCAGTTACAACTCAACATTACACTTTAGTTCTAAAATTGAACTAGACTTGAGACTTCAATTACAACTTAGCATTACACTTTAGTTCTAAAATACAACTAGACTTGAGACTTCAGTTACAACTCAACATTACACTTTAGTTCTAAAATAGAACTAGACTTGAGAGTTCAGTTACAACTCGACTCTTTACAAGGAAATTCAAATTTCTCTTCATGGTGGATAATGTTGCACATGCCAACGCACTAGATCAATACATTTATATCATTTGCAATATTAGGAATATCGTTTGTTTCTAGCTCATAAGAATTTTATATTCAACTTAATTTTTTCTAGATGCCTTGACTTTTGCTCATGGCTGACAAGTCGACCCCTCTCTTCAACACAGTTTTGATATGTAGGTTAAGGGAGAAGCAATAGAGGATCATATTAGTGATAAAGAGGCAGCATACCAAAGCAGCATATTAGTGTTGTATATCAACAATAGAGGAAACATATCATAGGTGTATTTTAGCAAGCTCTCTTAGGTCTTTGTCAGGTCAGAGTCATCTTGGCAACATGGATGATTTTAAGGATGGAAATTTATTTTAAAATGTAGAAACCTTAACGAATCTTACTAATCCTCCATATGCCAACTAAAATCTTTGGCGATATTTTTGTAAAAATACTCAAATTTATAAGAATTTTATATAGTTTGTATAATATTTTGGAGATTTTTAAGGAAAAATAATTTTATCCTACAGAATTTGGGTGAATAATTTTTAGAATAACGAATCTTTTTTTGGGAAAAACCATTGAAAATTATCCCATGAGTGAAATTTAGACCCTAAAATCATCCTTGCTTTGCAAACTCTTTAAGAGAAGAACATTCATGGTGGATATTTGTAAGTGATCTTAAATTATGAATGCAATAAAGGAGTATCATTTGTTGAGGTTTTTCTCCCTGTACAGGGCTTCGCCGGGGTATATGTGTTGTTGATGTGCATTCTTACTTATCTACATATTTATTGCTATTCAATTATTAGTTGGTATTGTTGTAGTGTATTAAGATGGAATCAAAGTGTTGAAGAAAATAAAAGAATTCATCCGCATAAGAAATCAAGCTCATAATTTAACATGGTATCAGAGCTTAAGGTGTGTTAAACGTGTTGAAGTGCAATAGCAGGTACACAAAGATCCAAGCTAGCTTGATTAAGTTTCCAGTGTGAGGTCCATGGCATCCTCCATTTCAGTCAGAGCTGAGGATAGTCTTGAAGGAGCCACCAAATTCAATTTGTGGAAGCTATGTATAACAAATATATTGCAAGAGCATGATCTTGAGCAGTATGTGACCACAATGGTGGAGGAACCCATGGATAATGCAGGAAGAGTGACCTTCAGGAAGAGTTAAGAAAAGGCCAAGCGAATCATCTTTGACTCAGTCAAAGATAGTATAATGCCTGCAATGACTTCGTTAATGAATTCCAAGCAATGTATGGATACCTTAGTGAATCTGTATGAGAAACAGGCTCCAAGTCAAAAGAGGACACTTAAGCACAAGCTTAAGTATTTGAAGATGGAGAAAAGTGAATCAGTGCCATCTTTCTGCTCCAGGATAGCCCAGATCAAAGATCATATTTTAGTCATAGGGGTGATAGTGGACGATGATGATTTAGTGAAACCCATATTTGATAGTCTTCCTTCTTCATGGGAGTCCTTCTTATCTAGGGTAAGTGGGAGAGATATTTATCCCACATTTGAGAGGTTATGGAATGATTTCCTTTAGGAGGAGAGTCTCACATCTACCAGGAGCGAGCCAACGAAAGAAGAGAGCTCAACTTTAGCATTAAGATTCAAGGGAAAGAAGAAATGCACTTTCGAGAAAGGCTCTCAGAGGAATCCAAACACCAAAGGTACATTCAAAGGAAAGAATATCGATACATCTAATATTAAATTCTTTAGTTGTAATAAGTTAGGTCATTTTGCTAAAGATTGTTTGTTTAGAAAGAAATATTCAAGGAAAGGGAAAAATCATGCCTCAACTGCCGAGGATGATGAATCCAAAAGAAATCAGAAAATTCCTTCTAATGAGAAAGAAAATAGAAATTAATATTACTTGGTTTCTTCCTTATCCAGTTCAGTTTTCATTAGGCCAAAAACTTGGTTAGTAGACAGTGGTGCATCAAAGCACATGATAGGGTACAAGGAGATCCTCTCAGATTTCGAGACAAAATATTTTGTAGAGCATGTTGAGATCGGGGATGACAAATGTTACAAGATAGAGGGAGTAGGCTTTATCGCCTTCAGATTGGAATCTGGGGCTAGACTTCATATTGATGAAGTATTATATATTTCAGGGCTTAAGAAAAATCTACTATTAGTTGCAACCCTTTAGGGCGAGGGATATTGGGTGATCTTCAAGGATAGGAAGGCACTAATATGGGCTAAAGGTAGCCACTTAAGTACAACAGAACCCATTGGAACTCGGAGTGGAGGATTGTACGTCGTGTTAGGATAGTCATTTCAATAATTGGCGCATGATGTGACTAGATCCAGCGAGTTGTGGCAAAAAATACTTGGACATGTTCATTTACAAAGATTTTCCAGATCTACAAAACATGGTATGTGGCATGCCCTCTATTTCTCTTAGTAAAAATGAAATTTGTAAGGGATGCATGCTAGATAAATATATAAAGAAAGCTTTTCCTAGTAGTGAAAATAGAACTTAGGGCATCTTAGATCTGGTTCATTCTGATGTATGTGGTCCCATGTCATCTCCTTCACTCAGTGGTTGTTTGTATTATGTCATTTTTATTGATGATTACTCAAAAAAATGTTGGACATATTTCCTTAAAGCTAAAAGTGACACATTTGATAAATTCAAAGAGTATAAAGCCTTTATTGAAAAGAAAACATGGAAACACATCATACTCCTTAGAACATACAATGGAGGAGAGTTTGAATCTCTTCAGTTTGAGGATTTCTATAAGTCAGCAGGAATCAAGAGACAGTTGGCCGTGCCATATAACCCTCATCAAAATGGTGTTGCTGAGAGGAAAAACATGACTATTTGTGAGGTAACGAAAGCTATGATGTTTGACCAGGATCTGCCAAATTCTTTATGGGAAGAAGCTACCTCCACTTCCATGTATATTCAGAATAGGTGTCCACATGCTATCTTAAAGGAAAAGACTCCTGAAGAGGTCTTCTCAGGGATCAAACCTGAAGTAGGGAATATAATGATATTTGTGTGTCCTTTGTATATTCATGCCCCTAAGGAAAAGAGGAAGAATGTGGAATCCTCAGGAGAGAAAGGGGTTTTTGTGGGGTACAGTGAGAACTCCAAGGCTTACATGATTTATGTACCAAGTCAAAGGAAAATAGAGGTAAGCAGAGATGTGAATTTCCATTAGGAATCCATATTTAAGAAATCCAGAGAGCTTCAGCAGGAATCAGAAGCATTTCAACTAGCTTTACCCTCTTCTGAAAATGAAGAGTTATATGATCAGAGGGAGGAACCTCATGACGGTCCAAGTAATGAGCCCCTAGAAGGGGCTGAAGTTTTATAAAGAAGTCTTGAATAACCTCCAGCCAAAAGGAAGCCAGGGTGGCTTAAAGAAATAGTGTAGGAAGCAGAAAGGATAACTACTCCCAAAGGAACTTTCAGGGAAAGGAAGAGGCCTCATAGGTTTGGAGGATATGTTGCATTGATGAGCAACATTAGTGATGTTGAACCTTCTTCATTTGAGGAATTAGATAAATTACAAGTATGGAAGGATTCCATGGTTTAGGAATACATGTCTATTATAAAGAACAATTTTTGGGACATTGTGCCGAGGCCAAAAGACAATCGGTGGTTTCTTCCAAATGGATCTACTAGATCAAACATGCAACTGATGGAAGTGTGGAAAAGTTAAAAGAAATGTTTGTAGCCAGAGGCTTCACTCAGAAAGAAGGAATCGACTACGAAGAGACTTTTTCCCCTGTAGCCAGGTATATGTCCATTCGAACTATTATTTCTTTATCTCCCATTCTTGGTTGGAAGCTACATCAGATGGATGTAAAAACAACATTCTTGAATGGAAATATTGAACAGGAGGTCTTTGTGGAACAACCAGATGGTTTTATACTGCATAAAAAAGGCACTCATGTATGCAAGCTAAGGAAGGCCTTGTATGGTCTTAAGAAGGCTCCCATATTTTGGTATGAAAGGATTGATGGCTTTCTTAAAAGCCTAGGATTTCAGAAAAATGATGTTGATGCAAATATGTACTTCAAGGTAAGAGGTAACCAACCTATTATAATAATCTTGTATGTTGATGATCTCTTTCTAGCAGGAGATGAAGTGCTAATATCCTGGTGTAAGAGGGAGCTAACCTTGGAATTTGAGATGAAATACTTAGGCTTGATGAAGTGGTTAAGGATCAAGACTCATTGGGCATGGGGTTCATGACATACAATGGGTTTTTGTGTCTCATGCATGGGTGCCTTTGTAGAGGGTGTGTGGAACCTTTGTTTGCAATGGACTTTTTCCAAGCCCATTTTATTATCATTCATTGTTTATTTCATGTTTTAAAATATGATTTGAAGTCCATGGTCCTGGCGTGGTGTCGAGATAGCGAGAGTGTCACTCACAAATACCTTGTGGAAATGAAAAGGTTGGCTTGTGATGAGACCACGTTTCTCTCAACGATACAATTGAGAGCCATTACCTTGGCTTGGTGACAAGATGATGGTAATGTCATAACACTAGATACCCATGATCATGATAGGTCAGCTCATGATGAGACCTCCTATCTTCCAACTAACCTCCTAGGCATTCTATCATTATTCTTGTGGGTCCCCCTTTTCTTATAGATAAGTGTTTCATTTTTTTCCTTGGGGAACCCTGGGAGAAGCATATGGAAGGTATATATAAATAAGATTACATAGTTTTTAGCCAACATCAATCCCTCTAGGGCTTCAACCCCTTCTTCCCATAGAATTAGGGACAAGCCCTTCCTAGGTCAATACACCCTAAAATCCCAAGAGATAAGGAAATAGGGGGGGATTTAATGATGGAAAGTGGTAAGTATGTTAGGGAATGGTACGATGGATCTTCAAGGGAGTTCCTAGTAGAAAACCCATCCAGAGAAAAGACCACTTGCTAGGGCATAATGTTAAGTACCAAGGGGAAACAAGGGAAAAGACATAATTTCCAAGCATATGTCATGAAATATAGATAAATATAAGATACAAAATACTCAAATGCATCAAATATTGAAATGACACTCATCGTAATACATAAATTGTACCTCATGGAGCAAGGCCCATTTCCTTCCGGAAGCCAGCGGGTGCGGTGGATTCCATCCTGAAAATATTGACTTGTGTGGTGGTGAGAAGGGTCTCCATCTGTGCAAGTGGACATCGTTGGTCATGTAGTCTCTCTCCACTCCATATCTGCAACACGAGGGACTCGAGACAAGATCTCCTTATTTATCCCACAAAATTGTGATAACAAATTGTAACACCTTTTTTCCTCCCTTGACCAGGGATAATTTTAAGGATGAGAATTTATTTTGAAATGTAGAAACCTTGACGAATCTTACTAGTTCTTTATGTCTCAACTATAAATGTTTGTCGATATGTTTGTTAAAATATTCAAATTTATAAGGATTTTATATAGTTTTTATAAAATTTTGGTTGATTTTTAAGGTAAAATAATTTTTTCCTATAGAATTTGTTTGAATAATTTTTAGAATGGTGAATCATTTTTTGGGAAAAAGCCTTGAAAATTATCCCATGGGAGAAATTTAGCCCCTGAAATTTTCCCTTCCCTTGACCATGATCAAAAGCTTGAGATCCATCATAGTGCGTAAAACATCATATAGGTGTTCATACCTCGCTTGGAGGTCAAAGATAACTTTTGGAGGCACTAGGTGTTGCTTCAAGGCCATTTTCATGGTCTAGAGCCATAAAATATCCATTTAGAGATTAATAACCTTAATTTACTTCCTTTAACACGATCAACACCCTAAGACCATCCTTGGTGCACAAAACTTGATAATGGCATTGAATGCCAAAGATCCGTTGTAAGGTATGAGATGTATGATGTGAAGCGGGGACTGAATTTGTTACGAAAAGTATCATCATATAGCAAAATATAGAGAACAAGAACACCATAAATGATATGTTTATTTATATAAATCCAAGTTTACTTGAATATTTGAGGGGGMAACCTCAAGCAAAGAAGAACACAATTACAAAATAATTCTCAAGAGAAAATGTTCCCATGCTTTCTACTCCTATTTATATTATTTCTCTATTCTAGATAACATTCTAGAGGAAAATCTATCTAGAATCCAAAACTTTTATTAAGTCTTCCTACATTAGACATGTTCACATTATTACATGGGCCTTACTTACTAATTTCATCCTTTGTTACATAGAAAACATATTTTTCTACCTACATGAGGGGTTAGGGGTTAGGGAGGTTAGGTTCCTAACATTCTATCGCCCTTGAAAACAACCTTGTTATGAAGGATTCAGATGGGGACATTTTTGGAGAATAGTAGTTGACTCCCATGAGGCATATTTTTTAATGTTTATAGCATCGTACAAATATTTCTATACAATTTTAACTATCTTGATGTGTGGATTTCTTTCAAAGCCTTCTACATTGAGAATTTACTTTGATTAAAGGAATTATTAAAGTAAAGTGCTTTTATTAGTGAGTTGATTTTTATTTAGAGAAATTCTTTAATTAACATTAGTGAATTATATAATAATTGTTGATATGAAGTGAGGTGAGAAGTAATATCAACCATCAATCACTTCTAATATTAAGGTTAGATCATAACTCAATCTTATAAAAGTAAGGATAGGGTGAAGGAGAAAGATACTTGCGTGTTGATAAACAAGAGAGAGAAAAGAAGGAATTTTGGTTAGAGGGTTGGATAAGGAAGGAATATGAGTCAAGTATATGTTGTATAGGAATATTCTTACTTATCTACATAGTTATTACTATTCGGTTATGATTTGGTATTGTTGAAGTGTATTAAGCTGGAATCAAAGTGTTGAAGAAAATAAAAGAATTAATCTGCATAAGAAATCAAGCTCATAATTTAACAGCTTTATCTTCATATATTGTTCACGTCGGGTATTTGGTTTTTTATGCGTGAAGATACTTTTTTAGGAAGCTTACATCCCCTTCAGGTATATGTTCGACACTGGCATCTAATTACTCACTTTATAAACAATTGCATATCCTAGTCACACCCTCTAACATTTGCCTTTAGGGTCCCTACATTCGGCTCTATAGTATCTTTACCTCTGCCACATTTTGGTACTATCAACCGATAGCAATCTCGCCCACATGAGTTGTCCCATTCATAGTTCCCCTTGGAAACTTGACAGTCATGTTGATTTCATCCCCTAGGATTGGGAGTCTCGACAGTATTTTTCACTTCTAAGAATGAACCCCATACTTCATCCTATCATATTTCTAACCTTTCTAATGGACTCCCCGGGTCATATCATCCTACACTTGGTACTATTGATTGCACCCCCATAGTTCCATTAGCCCTTTATATCATCCACGATTAGTTTTCCCATCTGCAGATTGTCCTCCATCCATTTACCTAATACATAAACCCACCCATGGGCCCCCCACCCTCCACCAGTTCTCTTTCACAAACTTGTTCTCTAACATTCCAAGCCATATTTCACCAGGGGACCCATTTCTATATATATATACTCAATCCAAATTATTCTTTATTTCTTTGGTAATTGTATAAATCCCTTGTTTCCAACATATACATAGTTTTTTTAGTCGTCATCCCCGATGACCTTGTTTTACCTGGAAGAGAAACCGATGTCACCCTTTGTTGGGTCCTCCACCCTTTTTTCATACCAACATCGTTAACAAACCCCAAATATCCCAAATCCATGTACCCACGATCTCTGAGTTTTCCCACTTTGTTAGCCTCCGGTATAGTTTAACCCCTCGTCTAGTCATCCCCCTCACACTAGATCCTTTTTAACGGTTGTTTCCAATCATCCCTCAACACCCCAACCAAGGGAAGTCTTCAGTATCATAGCATATTGACTTCGTCCATGTTACCCATCAGTAGCTCACATCATCTATTAATCAGTGGATTTCAAGAAGCCCATTTCTTCTTGACGTCGCGTTTCCCTTCCCGTCGACATAAACACAATTTCGAGAAGGGAAACAATATCTTGACTCTCATTACCTTTTCAATGAGGAGTCTTAGACGACAAAGAGATACTTATCATTGCTTTCTGATTTTTTTGACCCCCATAACATTCAACTTCAAAAAAATATCATGTTAAGGTGGGTATTACTATGCGACTATTGCATCTTTCCATACCAATCGAAGACCTATGAATCTAATAGGCCATTAATTCCTACGAGTCATCGACACTTCTTACCATCGTCCATTACTTGATTCAGATCCAGTTAACCATTCATGACCATCATCTGTCATTATCAACCGCCCCCGAGGGCATTGCAACTATCTACATCATCATACCTCTTCAGTTAGAGTCCCACATTTTGGTTTGATGACACGAGCATGGGGCATGCCCACCTCGTTTGTATACATATTTTATTTTTTCTTCCTAAAGAAAGGTTTGGTGCCCACAATTTTCCTTCTCCCTCCGACGGATCTCTCTTGCAGTCCCTCTCTTTTCTCTTCCACACAATGGCACCATGAACAAAAGAAACATTGATGTATTTTGGCTATACGTATGCTCCTAACCTAACACATTAGGGGGCATCTGTTATCATTGAAAAATCGCCCACATCATTTCACACAATGGTTGAAGAAAGACATCAATTTCAACAGCAATTAGTACACCTACAGTACACAAATCCATAAAAAAGGCATAAAAATATACACTTGGTTCAAAAATTAAAGTACGCAAATTCACCAAAGGAAGTGTGCGCACTGTGCACATAATGCACGGGCCAACACAACCCTAATCGCACACTATGCTCATAATGCGTAAGATGTGTGACTATCTATGAGAAAAGCCACATAGTTCTCATGAATGATGCATTTATGAATCTTTTCATCCTCTCAAACATTTCCAGTCTAACCCCCAACACGATTTGACACTGCGATCTGAGCGAAATCTAGCTTGGTGGCTGGTCAACGGCTATGAAATGCCCTAAAAGGCCCCTTGTTCACACCATGAACCAATTGTATCTTGCCATGAATGGAAATTATAAATATGGGCCATGGGTGTGCTAGAAAAATAAGAACTTCAAGGTGTTTTTATGCTATAAGAATTCTTCTTGGAGAATCCTCTTTTCTCTTTGAATCATTCAAGCACTATAGCAAGGGCCATTCCACTCACCTCTTGAGAGGATTGCAATTCTATTTCTTCACCATTGTTACTTTATGTTGCATGAAGAGAATAGATCTCTATTAGGGAACTCAAGATACCTCCAAATGAGGAAGAGGGGATTCATAAGTCCCTTCCTTTCTCTACGGTGCTAGCCTATCAATATATTGATCCATTGGTAGCTATATGATTGTCATTTTTTGTTTTTTATGGTTCTAGTTATTTCAAGCTTCTCTAAAATTTATTTCCTTGTTTCATGTGTATTTTGTTATCTAATCAACTCACAAACCTCTATCTTTTTTATCTTACTTAACTAGGAAAGTAAGTTTTTTGTTTTTTCTCCCCCTTGTGTCAAAAACAACACAATAGATAGCACAATGTAAAAAACCTTACCAATTCAAGAAAAAAAAGCTAAGGAAAACCACCACAATAGAAAATAAGATCCTTCCAAGTCTAGAACATCGCTTCCATAAAAAAATAATCAATAAGATAGC
>JASDQU010738914.1:245438-264688 GCA_032191745.1 Picea mariana
CATTCTATCATTATTCTTGAGGGTCCCCCTTTTCTTGTAGATAAGTGTTTCATTGTTTTCTTTGGGGAACCCTGGGAGAAAATTATGAAAGGTATATATAAATAAGATTATATATTTTTTAGAAAACATCAATCCCTCTAGGGATTCAACCTCTTCTTCCCATAGAATTAGGGACAAACCCTTCTTGGGTCAACACACCCTAAAATCCCAAGAGATAAGGATATAGGGGGGGATTTAATGATGGAAAGTGGTAAGTATGAAAGAGAATGGTATGATGGATCTTCAAGGGAGTTCATAGTAGCAAACCCATCCCAAGGAAAGATGACTTGCTAGGGCACAATGTCAACCACCAAGGTGAAACAAGGCAAAAGACATAATTTCCAAGAATATGTAATGAAATCTAAAGCAATCTAAGATACAAAATACTCAAATGAATCAAATATTGAAATTACCCTCACCGTAATACATAAATTGTACCTTATGGAGCAAGGCCCATTTCCTTCGGTAAGCCAACGGGTGCGGTGGATGCCATCCTGAAAATCCTGATTTGTGTGGTGGTGAGAAGGGTCTCCATCTATGCAAGTGGACATTGTTGGTCATGTAGTCTCTCGCCACTCCATATCTGCAACATGAGGGACTCGAAACAATATCTCCTTATTTATCCCACAAATTGGGGATAACAAGTTGTAACACCTTTTTTCCTCCCTTGACCAGGGATAATTTTAAGGATGGGAATTTATTTTGAAATATAGAAACCTTGACGAATCTTACTGGTCCTATATATCTCAACTATAAATTTTTGGCGATATTTTTGTTAAAATATTCAAATTTCTAAGGATTTTATATAGTCTTTATAAACGTTTGGTTTATTTTTAATGTAAAATAATTTTGTCCTATAGAATGTGGGTGAATAATTTTTAGAATGGTGAATCTTTTTTGGGGAAAAAACATGGAAAATTATCCCATCGGACAAATTTAGCCCCTAAACGTTTCCCTTCCCTTAACCATGATCAAGAGCTTGAGATCCATCATAGTGCGTAAAAAATCATATAGGTGTTCATACCTCGCTTGGAGGCCAAAGATCCTTTTTGAGGCACAAGGTGTTTCTTCAAGGCCATTTTCATGGCCTAGAGCCATAAAATGTCCATTCAGAGATTAATAACCTTAATTTCCTTCCTTTAACATGGTCAATAACCTAATACCAACCTTCGTGCACAAAACCTCATAATGGCATTGAATGCCAAAGAGCCCCTGTAAGGTACGAGATGTATTATGAGAAGCAGGGACTGAATTTGTTACTAAAAGTATCATCATATAGCAAAATATAGAGAACAAGAACACCTGAAATGATATGTTTATTTATATAAATCCAAGTTCACTTGAATATTCGAGGGGGAAACATCAAGCAAAGAAGAACACAATTACAAAATAAGTCTCAAGAGAAAATGTTCCCATGCTTTCAACTCCTATTTATGTTATTTCTCTATTCTAGAGAACATTCTAGAGGAAAATCTATCTAGAATCTGAGACTTTTATTAAGTCTTCTTACATTAGACATGTTCACATTATTACATGGACCATATTTACTAACTTCATCCTTTATTACATAGAAAACATATTTTTCTACCTACATGAGGGGTTAGGGGTTAGGGAGGTTAGGTTCCTAACATTCTATCCCCCTTGAAAACAACCTTGTTCTGAAGGCTTCAGATGGGGAAATTGTTGGAGAATAGTAGTCGTCTCACATGTCACATCTTTGTTAATGTGTATAGCATCAGACAAATATCTCTATACAATTTCAACTATCTTGATGTGTGGAAGTCATCCAAAGCCTTATACATTGAGAATTTACTTTGATTAAAGAAATTATTAAAGTAAAGTTCTTTTATTAGCGAGTTGATTTTTATTTACAGAATTTCTTTAATTAACATTAGTGAATTAAATAATAACTATTGATATGAAGTGAGGTGAGAAGTAATCTCAACCATCAATCACTTTGAATATTAAGGTTAGATCATAACTCAATCTTATAAAAGTAAGGATAGGTTGAAGGAGAAAGATACTTGTGTGATGATAAACAAGAGAGAGAAAAGAATGAATTTTGGTTAGAGGGTTGGATAAGGAAGGAATATGAGTCAAGTATATGTTGGATAGGAATATGATTACTTATCTACATAATTATTTCTAATAAATTATAATTTGGTATTATTGAAGTGTATTAAGCTGGAATCAAAGTGTTGAAGAAAATAAAAGAATTAATCCGCATAAGAAATCAAGCTCATAATTTACCATCTTTGTCATCAGATATTGTTCACGTCGGGTATTTGGTTTTTTATGTGAGTAGATATTTTTTCAGCAAGCTTACATCCCCTTAAAGTATATGTTTGGCACTAGCATGTAATTACTCACTCTATAATTAATTGCCTATCCCAGTCACACCCTCTGACATTAGGCTTTAGGGTCCCTACATTCAGCTCTGCAGTATCTTTACCTCTGCCACATTTTGGTAATGCCATCTGATAGCACTCTCCCCCACATGAGTTGTCCCATTCATATTTCCCCTTGGAAACTTGACACTTATGTTGATTTTATCCCCTAGGATTGGGATAAACAAGAGAGAGAAAAGAAGGACTTTTGGTTAGAGGGTTGGATAAGGAAGGAATATGAGTCAAGTATATGTTGGATAGGTGGATAAGGAATTCAATCTAGAGATCAGTTCAAGGAGAATATAGAACAGAGGTAGTCACAAGTGGGTTTCAACATATTGGAGCCGCATCAACAAGGTCGCGTCGCAGGGAGTAACATACAATCGTTGAATGTATGTATGCATGTTTCAGTGGATACATGTGTGTGTATGTGGTTTTTATTGAGGAAACACACACATGAAATACCGAGGTCGTAAAGAAGATAAAGAGTTGCTAGGGCTTGTAGGTACTATCTATATAGTTTTTTTTATTTCTCTTTTGGCCATTATCCCAGGTACATGAGCCTTTGTAAGCTTTAAAATTATTAGAATGATAAGATTAGTTAATGGGTAGAATATCTTTGTGTATTGTGGTTGAGATTTTGGTTTCCAATATTTCTTTCGCTATCCTTATTTGAGTAGAATATTGAAGAAGTATATGTTGTTTTGTGAGCTGCTAATTTGATTTATAACAAGGAAATCACCAGATAATAAGATACCTAGGTGCGAGAGTAATATATTTCAACATGATATCATAGCAATCGATCTGAGAGGAAGATAGATCTCATATCCATAATAGTTTATAGTATATCTTCAAGTATATATTTGTAGATCCATAGCCAATAGTTAGAAATCAAGGGTCGAATTTTAGGGAAACAACAATACTGAGGAAGAACTAGAGTTTTATAGCTGTATGGAGTTGTATGCAGGTTGCAGAAGGAATGGTCACATACATACATGGGTTTCTTTGGAGACAGTCATGTATGTGTGGGTTGTAGTGATCACATGTGCGTACATACATGCGTTTCAGTAAGGAAAGTCGCATACATATGTGGGTTTCAGTGGTGACATGCGCGTACTGTGTCATACAACTTAGTACATGGGAATTTTCAACAACATGTTATTTCCAAAGTCGTTTATGAGCTCTGAGGGATGGAATTGATAATTATGAGAGTTGAAGACATAATGGATTGAGAATCCAACTTCCTATATTGGAAATAACAATGGATTGTGGCCTTGAAAGAGTTGACCTTTGGGAGTTAGTGGACAAAGCAGTTGTTCCACTTACAAATCTGTTAATTTTGTCAGCTCACGAGAGGAAGGAAATGAAATCTTAAAGGTTTATCTTGGATTTAGTGAAGGATCATATTATTCCTCACCTATCCAAGAAGAATATGAATAAATAGTTGTTTTATTCCTTGGTAGGTTTATTCTAGAGAAATAACATGAATAAGAAGATGGTATTAAGAAATAAACTCAAATATGTGAAAATCTCTAGATCTTAAAATGTTATCTTTTATTTTGTCATGATAACTTAGGTACTTGATCAACTTGTAGCCATAGGGGATAAAATGGATGATGTAGAGATCATTTATGTGGCATTAAATGGTCTTCCCGATTCTTGTGTACCATCTATCAAGGTAGTTTGCAGTCGGGAAAAACTCTGATATTGGAAGAGGATTTAGGATGATTGCATGTTAGAAGAGACTCAGGAGGATTCTAAAGCATGAGATAAGGGAGATGAAGAGGAGGACAACGTATTTCTTGAATGTAAGACATGGAAATGGTTCCAAGGGTAATAGTTAGGAGTCAACATCACATCTAGGTAAGAAGGACTTGATTAAAATCAAGTGCTTTATGTGCCACAAGTATGGGCACTGCTATGATCCAAGGGGAGCATATATAGGGATAAATTTATATGATATGACCCCAAGTGGGAGAATATATGGGTTTAAATGTACATGTAATGTGTAAATGTATATGTACTAGGGTCATCCATATAGTAAAGGGGCCTCATATGTAGGTGTGAATAAGTATATATAGAGATCATGTATTCATTATTGTAGACATTTGAATGGTGATGTATGAATGTCATTGGTTATGTGGAAAATGTTCTCCTATTAGTTAAGGCGTTATTGTGTAAATTATCTATATTGGAGTTGTTCTCTAGGCTCACATTTTGTACATGGTGTGTCCCTTTGTTATGTTATGATAATTTAATAATTTGGATCATTACATTTGGTTTCAGAGCATCGATCCTAGGGTTTTGCCTCCTCAAGAAAGTCATCTTGGAATTTTTTGTATAATTTTTTTTGGATCCACTTCAGAAATATAAACTTGGAGGATGGTTTGAAGACATATCATGGCACATGTGATAAAAGTTTCAGCTTCTGCTTCGTTGCACTTTCGAAGATACACCCTATGCAAGATATGGTTTTTAACTAGTCCTGTAACTAGTCTCAAACAAGTGTTCCGAGTAAAATAGTCATAAGATATTCATAGATGATCTAAATTCCATGAGACCAACTGAATTGGAAATCGTACAATTTATTTTATTTTTTTTGTGATTTTTAGAATAAAATATCAAGTATTGGGTGCGTGGCGTGTTGTACAATTTCACTCTCTAGGAAAGGCCAAAAATCAAAAAGGTTTGGGAAAGTTACCATTGCTTCCATTTGTCACACCTAATTTTATTTAGACCTATGTAATCTTAGAGAATATACTTCAGAGTACTATAGGTCAAAAGTTTAGACTCATTGGGGAAAAAATTCAGAAATATGTCAGAAGGAAAGTCAACCGGAAGGACATGCTTAAAATCATGGTTTTAAAGGTATATTCATTTAAAAGTATTATAACTTTTGTTTTTCCCTTTGGAGAAAGCAATTTGCATGATATTCAATTGAAACATTGATGAATTAAACGTTGAGGGTCAGTGATGCAGATAAACTAAGAGACAAAACCTAGGACTCACACGATCTAAGGAAGAAGCTTATTTTGTATAGTTGATGCCTCTTTGAAGAGTTTTTTTTTTAATCTCATTGCATCATTTTTTGAAATATTTGTGTTTTTGTGCGTGCTTTTGGAGGCGATTTCTTTTTGTGCGGTCTTTAGAAGGAGAATACTTGTAGGAATGCTCTTTTCCAAGGAAAGAATGTGAAAATTTTGAATATTCGGACTTATCCAAGCAAAATAGTAATCCAATATTCAAGATTTAACATTTTTGATGCAGGAGCATCACCGACTCATCAAGTGAGCCAGCGCGGAAGCAGGAAAACCGTTGGGCAAGCCAGCACAAATTTTGAAATGCCTTGGAAACTGTTGCGCAAATCTTCAATCAATCATTTATGAAGGAGCGCCTTTTGTATATTGTATTGGACCTTGAGCAACATGCTCTCGTCCTTAGTAGATAGGAGGCATTTAATCTAGTTAATGCGGGTAGATAGGATTTATTTCCAGATTAGATAGTTTTAGATGGAAGGAGGGAAAATGGATATAGCCACCCTCATTGTATGATTGTAACATTAGAGAGAGAGAGAGAGAGCCAACATAATTCATAACAGAAGGAGAATAGGAGAATAGCAGAGAGTTGTAGAAGATATCCATGTACAGATCTTGAATTAATAGAAGGAATTGATTCAGACTCATGGTTTTCGTGTTCTCTATGTGTGTGTGTTGATAATATGCTCATGAATGTTTTCTTTCTTGTTATGCATTTTCTTTGATATGCTGTGCATATGATTTCATGTTTAAATGTGAAGTCTGAGAGGATAAGGAGAGACGTTTCAATTGTTTTTTATGTGAGCGAAGATTCCTGCAAGGAGTGCGTTGATGGAGGCTCAGGTAGTTTAACTCTTGTTCTCGTTCACCCAGAAGTTGATCTGGGTTGCTGAATCCATGCAAGGAGTGCGCAGGCTGAAGAGGAAGTCTCAGTCGTGAATTTGAGAAGAAAGCAATCGAAGGCTGTTGCTGCAGGAGTGCGCAGAGTCAGAAGGATTCAACACTTGGGAGTTGTTGTATGTTTGCCAGAAGGAGTGCGTGCAAGTCCCTCTGAAAGAATCAGAGTGGGAAAGCTCAGGAGGTATAGAACCTTCGAGATATCGTCAAAGGAGAGCACAGGAATTTTTTTCCGTGGAATGTTCAAGCAAGAGTTGAAAGTACATGTGCTGGAGGGTAAGTTCTGAGAAGGAATACTTAGCCATTCTAAAGAAATCTTCAAGGAGGAGGAACCGACGGCCCAGATCTTGTAGAGTGGATCCACAAAATCCTGTCAGTCGTTGGATTTTCCGGAATAGCGGCGAGGTTACAGTTATATCCAGAAGGATGAGCTTAGAAGAGTGCGAGTCATTGGATCAACAGTCGATTTCCCGCCAACCATAAGATTTGGTAGGAGTTGCACCAGGGTTAAGCCCTAGTAAGCAAAGGAGAGTTCTGGGGAGGCATCGATATATTGGAGGCATCAGTGTTTTGGAAGTCAAGAAACTTGAGACCCCTCAAGTCTCAAAACACCGACGGAATTATAGCCGTGGATCTCAGACTAGACACGCTTCAGAAATCCGGAGCGAGTCGGGGTTCGACATTTTGGGGTTTCTGAAGACAAAGGAACTGTCGCATCAGGAACTACGATATCACGAAATGCGATATCCCGACAGTCAAAGTTGTGGGCCATGGAAGACGTGACAGTGGACAGGTGTCATTGCACATCAGGGTTTGGAACTTTGGAAGTTCTGTGAACCAGTGCATTTGAAATCACGAAACTCTGAAACACGATTTCCCAATCACCACAGGAGTGTGGGCCACAGGCGCTAGAGCAGAGGATAGGTGGCAATTTGTGTCAGGGTTCAGGGAATTGAAAGTCCCGTGCACATGACAACGAGAATCGTGATATTATGATACACGATTTCCCAATGGATACAAGGATAGAGTGGAGACCACCAGTGTCAGAGAGGTGGATAGGTGTCACACCACACCAAAGTATCGGTATATCGGGAATCGGGGATCTGTGAGGTAAGTTGTCTACGACAGCGCAAGTGCTAATTTTTCTATGGGATAAGTCTCGACAAAGGTCATCCATCTATCTTTGGAGCAATCGGGTTTTGGGGATTCAGAGAGACCTGAATTCATGACCACGTGACTCATGATCACGCGAAGTCTGATTTCCCGATTTGAAAGGGAATTCCATTTAAGAGAACTCTGTGGGTACTGAGAAGTCCCGATAAGGGAGTTGAAGAGATTTTTAAGTTCTTCGGGCCAAGGGAAGAGAAGGTCCTGTTGGATCAGCGTAACCGAGGGTGCGGTTGCGTCAAGAGTGGTATCAGAGCGGTATTATTTCTTTGCTTTCTGTAGCAGAGACGAAGAGGAAATTCACCATGCCGCCGAGGAGAGAAAGACAGTCACCTGAACCAGAGGATAGGGAGGTGAGGAGAAGAGGCAGGCAGGTAGTCAATCCAGAAATGGAGAGACAGATACGTGATCTCCGAGCGAGACTAGAATATATGGAGGTAGCGCAGAGACGCACAAACAGTGCTGGAGATCTAAGTGACTCCGAAGGTGAAGTTGAAGCCGAACAACCAGAAGAAGTTGTAGCCGAAGATACGACCAATGAGCGATTAATTAAGGCTATCGCCCAGATGAGTTCAAAAAAAAAGATGGACATTCCAGCTTATGAAGGGAATCTGGATGCAGAAGAGCTTCTAGACTAGATTAGAGCTCTTGACACTTATTTCGATTATGAAGATATCGAAGAAGATAAGAAGGTTAGGCATGTTGTCACAAGATTGAAGGGACACGCAGCATTATGGTGGGACGAGCTTCAAGCAGATAGATGCTGCAAAGGCAAGCAAAAGATTAAAAGCTGGGATCGAATGATTGCAAAGATGAAGGCAAAGTTCATCCCAAGGGATTATCAAATCAAATTGTTCAGGAGAATGCAGAACCGGAGACAGAAGCTGATGATAGTGAAGGAGTATACTGAGGAATTCTACAAGATAAATATCAGAGCAGGTCATCAGGAGAGCGATGATGAAAAAGTTGCCAGGTATATGAATGGCTTGAGATATGATATCTAGGATGAGATGAGTATGATAACCATTCGAATGGTGGAGGATGCGTATCAAATGGTGTTGAAAGCTGAAGAGAAGCTGAGCCATAAGCCAGGACAGCGAGGTCGAGGTAGGAGCTATCCCAAAGGTAAGTCAGTTGCCCAAGATAGGTTCCAGAAATCCAAGGACGATTGGAAGAAGCCTCAAACTAGAACAGAAAGAGGTGGAAGTTCACAGTGAGGCCAGCACGTTGAACAACGAGGGCAACATACAGAACAGGGAGGAGGATACACTGATAATAACACATTTCCTCGTACCAGAGGTAGAGGAAGAGGCAGAGGTGGAGTCATCACATGCTTCACGTGTGGAAAGAATGGACACAAGTCATTTGATTGTCCAGATAAGAAGAAGGATGGAGGAGAAGCTCACATCGCCAAGGCACAGAGGCGAGATGCTGAAGCAGAAGACGTAGAAGACGGAAGGTCATTGATGATGCATAAAGTTCTCTTAACACCCGAGAAGGAGGTGGAGGACACGGCTCAAAGAAACAGACTTTTCAGAACTGCATGCAAGACCAAAGACAGGGTGTGCAAGGTTATCGTGGACAGCGGTAGCACTGATAATATCGTTTCAACCGAGATGGTAGAGAAGCCGAAGCTAGAGACAACTGATCACCTAAGTCCATACAAAGTTTCATGGCTACAGAAGGGACATCAGGTAATTGTCACTAAACAGTGCTTAGATGACATTAAGATAGGAGGATATAATGATAGGATTTTATGTGATGTTATTCCTATGGATGTATGTCATTTATTGCTAGGCAGACCATGGCAATATGACAGAAACATAGTTCATGATGGGAAGATGAATACGTATACTTTGGAGAAAAATGGGAGAACACATATGTTACTTCCAATTAAAGATAAAGAAGTAAAATCAGAAATGAGAAATACTGTACTTCTCATGAGTGGGAAGGAACTTCTTACGAAAGTAAAGAAGAAAGAAGATCCACAATTCTTTGTGGTCAAGAAACCAAAAATCATTTTGACCAGCACAAGAGTGGATGATTTGCCGGAAGAAATTTAGGAACTGCTGGAAGAGTTCGCTGATATCATAGTGGACGAATTACCTCATTTGTTGCCACCGATGAGGAGCGTAAGTCACCATATAGACCTCATACCAGGAGCTAGTTTGCCGAATAAAGCCGCGTACAAGTTGACGCCGCAGGAGAATGAAGAGGTTAAAAGGTAGGTACAGGAACTGTTAGATAAAGGGCTGGTCAGAGAAAGTTTAAGCCCGTGTGTCGTTCCAACGGTACTGAGTCCAAAGAAAGATGGAGGTTGGAGAATGTGTACTGACTCAAGAGCGATCAACAAAATAACCATCAGGTACAGGTTTCCACTGCCAAGAATGGATGATCTGATGGATTGCCTGAGCGGGGCAAAGTATTTTTCAAAGATAGATTTAAAGAGCGGATATCATCAGATTCACATGAGGGAAGGCGATGAGTGGAAGACAGCCTTCAAAACCAACGAAGGGTTGTATGAATGGCTAGTCATGCCATTTGGCTTGACGAATGCGCCAAGTACCTTCATGAGGTTGATGAATGAAGTCCTGAGGGAATTCATCGGTAAGTTTGTCATTGCTTATCTGGATGACATATTGATTTTCAATAAAACAAAAGAAGAACATCTGAAGCATTTAGCTGCAGTAATGAAGAAGCTATAGCAGGAGAAGTTGTTGATCAACATGAGGAAATCTTCATTTATGAAGACAGAACTCATTTACTTGGGATTTGTCATATCGGCGAATGAATTAAAGATGGATCCAAGTAAGGTGGATGTAATTAAAAATTGGCCATCACCGAGAAATGTTTTCGAGGTGAGAAGTTTTCATGGACTGGCTAGTTTCTACCGGAAGTTCATTAGAAATTTCAGTGGGATTAGCGCAACGATGATGGACACAGTCAAAAAAAGACATAAATCTTTTCATTGGACTGAAGAGGTAGAGAAGAGTTTCAATCTGTTAAAATGGAAGATCACGGAACAACCAGTTTTGGTGTTGCCGGATTTTAGGAAGATGTTCCAAGTAAAATCTGATGCAAGTGGTTTTTCCATAGGAGCGGTCTTGAGTCAGGAGGATAGACCAATTGAATATTTCAGCGAGAAGCTAAATGAAGCAAGAGAAAAGTATTCCACGTATGATAAGGAATTCTATGCCATCATACAGGCATTAAAGAAATGGAGGCACTATCTGATTCCAAGGGAATTTGTTTTATATAGTGATAACCATGCATTACAATATGTAAATCAACAGGAGAAGTTGAATCAGAGGCGTGTTAAATGGGTAGAATACATGCAGAATTTGACATTTGTAATTAAACATATTTCTAGTACTGCTAACAAAGTGGTTGATGCTTTGAGCAGGAAAAGTTTGTTGATGCAGGAATTCAAAGTCAGGACGTTAGGTTTTGACGATCTTAAATATATGTATGCAGCTGATCAGGATTTCAGAGAAGCATACGGAGCAGCTGAGAACCTAGTTCTCAGAGACAGAAGCCAGTGGATAGAGTATGTGATCCAGGACAGATTTTTGTTCAAGGGCAATTAGCTGTGTATTCCAAATTTCTCCATGAGGGAGAATCTGTTAAAAGAGAAACACAGTGGAGGATTGGCCAGACACTTCGGTCATGATAAGACATTCGCAAAGCTGAGCGAGTCATACTTTTGGCTAGGGATGCGAGAAGAGGTCAAGAAGTTTGTAGACAGATGTAGAATTTGCCAGCATTCGAAGGGAAGGAAATATAATGTAGGTCTTTATCAGCCATTGCCCATACCAGACAAGCCGTGGGATGAAATCAGCATGGATTTCGTATTGGGATTGCTTAGGATGCAAAGAGGACATGATTCGATCTTTGTGGTGGTTGACAGGTTTTCCAAAATGGCACATTTTATCCCGTGTCAGAAGACCAGCGATGCGACTCATATCGCAAATCTGTTTTTCAAGGAGGTCATTAGACTTCATGAATTGTCGAAAAGCATAGTTTCGGACAGGGATACAAAATTCATTGGACATTTCTAGAGGAAACTCTGGAAGAATATGGGGACTAACTTGATGTTTAGTTCTGCCTATCATCCTAAGACGGATGGGCAAATAGAGGTAGTAAATAGAAGTCTGGGAGACTTGCTGAGAAGCCTGGTGGCGGAGCACCACAACAGTTGGGATAAAATATTACCCCAGGCAGATTTTGCTTATAATGACTCAGTGAACAGGAACACAGGAAAAAGTCCATTTCATATTATATATGGCACGTAGCCGAGAGGAGTTTCTGAATTAAAGGATTCAGAGCTGACTTCTACTAGCAGTGCTAGTGCAGAAGAATTTGTTGAGGCAATGAAAGAACTTCACAACAGAGTGAAGGAGCGGTTGCTGAAATCAAGCCAGGAGTACAAGCGCAGAGTAGATCAGCATAGGAGACAACTTCAATTCGAAGTTGGTGATCTAGTTCTGGCACATCTAAGGAAAGAAAGGTTCCCAAGAGGAACATACAACAAGTAAAAAATGAAGAAAATTGGGCCATGCAGGGTCCTGAAGAAATTCGGAGAAAATGCTTATGAGATTGAGTTGTCGGATGGCATCGGGATATCTCCGATATTTAACATCGTAGATCTATACCCATACAAGGCCGGAGAAGTAAATATTGGAACTAAGGAGCCAGAGACCCAGTGGGTGAAGCAATTTCCAGTAGCAGAGAAGCAGCAGATGGAGTGCATACTAGACAAGAGAGTGGGTAAGAAGACCCGAAGGAAGGAATACTTTGAGTATCTGATCAAGTGGAAGAACCACCCAGTGGAAGATGCCAGCTGGGAGAGCGAAGCAGTGATACAGAAGCATGGAAAGGAGCCCATGAAAGTTTTCAAGCCAAGGAGTATGATGCAGGAGCATCACCGACTCATCAAGTGAGCCAACACGGAAGCAGGAAAACCGCTGGGTAAGCCAGCACAAATTTTGAAATGCCTTGGAAACTGTTGCGCAAATATTCAATGAATCATTTATGAAGGAGTGCCTTTTGTATATTGTATTGGACCTTGAGCGACACACTCTCGTCCTTAGTAGATAAGAGGCATTGAATCTAGTTAATGCAGGTAGATAGGATTTATTTCCAGATTAGATAGTTTTAGATGGAAGGAGGGAAAACGGATATAGACACCCTCATTGTATGATTGTAACATTAGAGAGAGAGAGAGAGAGCCAGCATAATTTAGAACAGAAGGAGCATAGGAGAATACCAGAGAGTTGTAGAAGATATCCATGTACAGATCTTGAATTAATAGAAGGAATTGATTCAGACTCATGGTTTTCGTGTTCTCTGTGTGTGTGTGTTGATAATATGCTCATGAATGTTTTCTTTCTTGTTATGCATTTTCTTTGATATGATGTGCATATGATTTCATGTTTAAATGTAAATTCTAAGAGGATGAGGAGAGGAGTTTCAATTGTTTTTCTATGTGAGCGAAGATTCCTACAAGGAGTGCAGTCGAAGTCATCCGCAAGGAGTGCGTTGATGGAGTATCGGGTAGTTTAAATCTTGTTCTCATTCAAACAGAAGTGGATTTGGGTTGCTGAAGCCGTGCAAGGAGTGCGCAGGCTGAAGAGGAAGTCTCAGTCGTGAATTTGAGAAGAAAGCAATCGAAGACTGYTGCTGCAGGAGTGCGCAGAGTCAGAAGGATTCAACACTTGGGAGTTGTTGTATGTTTGCCGCAAGGAGTGCATGCAAGTCCCTCTGAAAGAATCAGAGTGGGAAGGCTCAGGAGGTATAGAACCTTCTAGATATCGTCAAAGGAGAGCACAGGAATTTTGTGCCATGGAATGTTCAAGCAAGAGTTGCAAGTACATGTGCTGGAGGGTAAGTTCTGAGAAGGAATACTTAGCCATTCTCAAGAAATATTCAAGGAGGAGGAACCGACGGCCCAGATCTTGTACAGAGGATTTGCAAAATCCCGTCAGTCGTTGGATTTTCTGGAATAGCGGCGAGGTTACAGTTATATCTAGAAGGAAGAGCTTAGAAGAGTGCGAGTCGTTGGATCAACAGTCGATTTCCTGCCAACCGTCAGATTTGGTAGGAGTAGCACCGGGGTTAAGCCCTAGTAAGAAAAGGAGAGTTCCGGGGAGGCATCGGGATATTGGAGGCATCGATGTTGGAAGTCAAGAAACTCGAGACCCCTCGAGTCTCAAAACACCGACGGAATCATAGCCGTGGATCTCGGACTAGACACGCGTCAAAAATCCAGAGCGAGTTGGGGTTCAACATTTTGGGGTTTCTGAAGACAAAGGAACCGTCGCATCAGGAACTGCGATATCGCGAAACACGATATCCCGACAGTCAAAGTTGTGGGCCACGGAAGACGTGACAGTGGACAGGTGTCATCGCACATCGGGGTTCGAAACATTGGAAGTTCTTTGAACCAGTGCATTTGAAATCGTGAAACTTCGAAACGCGATTTCCCGATCACCATAGGAGTGTGGGCCACAGGCGCTAGAGCAGAGGACAGGTGGAAATTTGTATCGGGGTTCGGGGAATTGAAAGTCCCGTGCACATGACAACGGGAATCACGATATTACGATATGCGATTTCTCGACGGATACAAGGACAGAGTGGGGACCACCAGGGTCTGAGAGGTGGATAGGTGTCGCACCACACCAAAGTATCGGTATATCGGGAATCAGGGATCTGTGAGGTAAGTTGTCTACGACAGCGCAAGTGCCGATTTTCTGACGGGAGAAGTCTCGAAAAAGGTCATCCATCTATGTTTGGAGCCATCGGGTTTCAGGGATTTAGAGAGACCTGAATTCGTGACCACGTGACTCGCGATCACGCGAAGTCTGATTTCCCGATTTGAAAGGGGATTCCATTTAAGAGAACTCTGTGGGTACTGAGAAGTCCCGATAAGGGAGTTGAAGAGATTTTTAAGTTCTTCGGGCCAAGGGAAGAGAAGGTCCTGTTGGAGCAGCGTACCCGAGGATGCGGTTGCGTCAATTTTTCAGGGAACAATAGTAAAGTTCTAAAAATTAGTACATCTTCATCCCTAGGCGTTGAGAAATTTAAAGGTCTGAGATTCTGACATCTTAAGACAAGGAATTTTAATGACCTGGTTGTGTTTTGAGTTGAGCAAGAAATTCTTAAAATTTTCTCTTCTTTGAGATATTATTTCTAAAATTTTAAGACACTTGGACTTGTTTGAGGCGAGGTTGTTTCAATCCAGTAAGGTATGCATTTTTTTGAATGAGAATTTTTATGCCTTAGAGATTCAAAGTTTTGTCCTTGTTTTTGTTAAGGTTTCCTACATTTTTACCCGATGTACCGTGTGTTTGTTGTGTTCGATCATAGGCATGCTATATTTGGACATTTTGTCTCATTATATGGAAGGATTATATTATTTTGACAAGGTGTTGTCTTTTCTTTTGTATTGTTCTTCCTTTGTTTTTATTGTTTGTTGTTATGTTTCCCACACCTTATACTAATTATATTTTTAAGTATTTTATTTTACTCCGGATGTGCAGGGATTTGGTAAAAACTATGATCCTTTAAAAAAACATACATAAAATGTTGAAATCCTAGCAGTGTATATGTGTTTTATGGAAAACATATGAAAATATTCTATAAAACTATAAGAAGTTGAAATTAATCTTCTTTTGAAAATTCGTATATATTTGTAGGATATGTAAAAATATTTTCCAGTTGTAAATATAAACCAAATCAAGATCCTATCCATGGATGTTTTCAAGTACATATATGTAGCTTTTATTGAGCATACTTACAATTATGCTTAAACGTACACTTTTTCTTTTGATTATATCTTATACCTATTGTGAGGAAGCTTGAGGAATTTCAAAGGCTAGGTTTGATCGTGTAGCCTTTTGTTCGTGTATGTGCTCCAAGAATCAAGAACTGGACTTTGCGTAGTCTATTTAAGATCGTTTCCATTTTCTCATACTGTTGGCTTGTTTTTTTTTAAATTGCCTCTTATTCAAGTGCTTTTCTCAATTACAGAGTCCTGGTTTATTGAAAATAGTAGAGATATTTACATCCCTGTCTATATTTTCCCTCATAACTTTTTGGGAAGGAAATTCATATGAAACATTCTTATTTGCATTCAAGGAAAGAAAACTTGAATGAATATCCTATTTGCGTGGAGGTATACTTTGCTCACTTGCAACTTACTTTCTTTATTCGTTTTTTGTCGAAGTAAACAAATTTATATGATGTCGGTTTCCTGCTTGTTCATAAAAATTTTCTACATTATCGGCTGCATTTTTTGTTCCAACTATAGATAGCTACAACTATACATAATAGAAGTGAAAATTATGAAATTCATACATTACAAAGATCCAACTAGTAACTTGGAGTTTGACATCTTCGTTCAATTGGAGTTGAATGTTATTGAGATAGATTTCCTTAGTATATTATATGCGTAGGTAGAATGGTTTTGGTCTTGCCATACTTTATATATGAATTGACTTGAATTTTAAAAAATACCTAAGGTAATATAAGAAACTAAAGACAAAATAATTCAAAAGGCCTTATAAATGGGAAACAATGGATCCAAGTAAACTAACAAAAGGTATGGGGACAATTAAGGATTAGACAATAATTGGGCTACAAAAAGTGTAAAACACTAAATCTCTAGACCTAGATGGTGCAATTGTGAAGGCCACCAGTCATGATGAAGTTCCAGTCGATGAAAAATATCTACAAGAAATTTTGCACCTCACTTCTTATTCAATGGGTTATGTGAGCGCATGTGTAGTAGGCTTGTCTAAACGCCTAGGAAAAAATCAAAACTAGGTAATTGCACTGAAAGAAGTTGGGATTATTCATAGGTTTTTGCGTGATGGTGATCCAAGTTTTGAGAAAGAAGTGATTTATTCAACAAGGTGTGGTGATTGTTTACTAAATTTTTCTAATTTTAGAGATGATGCACATTCCAATGTCTGCGATGACACTACCTTTGTACGCATGTATGCCTCATACCTTGATGAGTGTCATGATTTCTTAGTTGTTAAAAAAAAATAGATTAATGGTATATTTAACATTAGGTATCAGAGGATCAGAGGATGGGATACAATGCTAATGCTTTTGGTAGTGGAGATTATGGGAGTAACAAATACAATAATCACACATCTGGTTGCATTTATTATGAAGTCTTTGGGAAAGAAGAAACATTGCTAGCCAATGGTCAATCTATGGAAATATGAGATATGAAAACGAAAATGATTTTTGACAAGCTATACCATTGGCTAAGGGTTTTGGAACATTTGATTTATTTTTTCTCTATGGGTACAACAAAGAGTAACAGATTGGTCCAAATTGCTTTTTATTCCATTGTTATGGAGAGCTTTCAACTTTATGGTGATATTTGTGATGGGTTGGAAGTTATCCTTGATATATTATTTGACATGGAGTATCAATATTTTGTCAAGGAATTTGAAATGCATTCAAGAACAACAAAGAATGTTGGAGAATTGGAATCCATTTATAACTTCTGCAAAAATATGGGAGTGAAAATGATTTCAGAGAAACTACTTGAGGAATTGGAGGAATTTCTAAGTGATAGGTCATCTTCTCGCAATCAAAGGCCCAAGAGTCTAGAACCAGTGCCAGAGAAGTTGCAAAGTCATGGCCTGAATTCATAAGAACCACTCAAGGATTTAAATAAAATGAAATCACTTCCAGCTCTTGGAGATGATGCAAACAACGAACTCGAGGAACACCAGATGTCAACAAAATAACCTTAGGGAGATTTAGTCCCTACCAGAGGAACTATAAAAATGAGTCACTCCTTGACTCCCTATTAGTTCCATGTTTGACTTAAACCTTTTGTTGATTTGCAATGTTTAACTTTGGCATATTTTTATTTTAATTAAAATTAATAATTATCTCCTATATTATTGGATCAAGGTATTATTACCTAGTTGGTGGAATGCACTAATAAATATATCCCTAAATTAATAAATACATCCCTAAGTCGTCAATCCCCATACTCTGCGTTGTGCAAGCTCCATCATCTGTCTCACGCTTAGAACTCATTAGATCTACCTCATTATATTATCTCACCGACTATGTGCCTTCACTCCTTTCTTCAACATACATAGTTCCCATCACCATTGGGTGCATCGATTAACATCTGCAAGCTATGACATATGTCTCACCATAGGAAACCTCATTGTAACCCTGGGAAAGAAACCTTCCAAAGCTAAGTGCATTCTTCCAACTTCTCAAGTCTCCTCTTCCCATAGCTATATGGGGTGGGGATGAAACTCCTTTTTTATATCATTGTTTTGTTCATTTTCAATATAAACAACTAAGACTCATAGAAAGTATTCATCTGCATGTATATATAATTATTCTTTTCATATTTTTGGTACTCCCCTTTTTTCTTTTGGGGGACTATTGAGTGTATGGGTATTTAAACTCTCTCTTTTCAAATTGTACAATATTTTCACTAATTGTAGGAGGTGATCATCAAAATAGTGGACCAACATATAATAAGATCATTTTAATTTAAATATTTGTAAGATTCCAATTAACAACATTAATATGAAAACCTATCTTAAATTACTTCAACATTCTCATTCACCCTTGTAGGGGTATGCTAGTATCATATTATATTCAAATTTATTTTATATTATTTCTATTAATGCTATACTAAAATGTTATATTAAATTAAAAGTTATATTATATTAATTTATATTAATGTTTGTATTAATTTATATAATTGAGTGCTTGGCCTTGATCTTAAAATTAAATTATTGTTATTATTATTTTGTTTGTTAGTTTGCTTGTGACATGTGGGAGTAACCGGTGGCTAAGAAACCATGACTCAGAGGCATCTAAGCCGTCAAAATCACTCGGGGATCACACCCGGCCTGAGCCACACCAACCCTTAACATGGCTAGATTTTTTGTCCACGTTAACATCACAGAGCGCCTTAACATCACAGAGCGCCTTAACAACACACTCTGTCACAGACTGTCCTGCACCTCGGGGAAATTGTTATTATTATTATAAAAAAATAATAAAAACATTAAAACAAGTTAAATTAATAAAAAAATATTATAGTTTGACTAGGGACATATCAAGCATCAATGAAAGTCACTACTAACATTTTGGGAGCTTGGTATGATTTTGAGAGCTTGGGATCTTCAAAATCAAGGAAATGAGAACTTTGAAACAACAATTTTGGGAACTTGGGAGCTTCAACATCAAGGAAATGGGAGCTTTGGAAATTTTTTATGAAATAGACAACTTTAAATTAACTTTAAATTTTTTATATTAATAAGTAACAATTTTCATATTATTACATTAAAATGTAAATATTTTTATTCCATTATTACAAATACATAATTTATTACAAATAATTTTGTTATATTTATTCAAAATATCACTATAAGCCATCGCCTAAACTACATGTAAATATTATTTCAAAAATTATCTAAATAAAAAAACTCCATAATACTCACTTTATTATTGTGGATATGAAAAGCATGCATGTATGTTTTCATTCAAGCCTGGACTAAACATGAAATTTGGATAAATGTAATGTCCCCACTTTGGGACATCATCACAGGGCAGACTTATGATGACCAGAGTAGCCAGATGGATGTTATAGCGAGTACAGGGGTATTTGAGGGGCATTGTGGGGTCCAGTTGGCATTTATAATCATATTCCATCATTATGAGCCATTCC
>JASDQU010738915.1:0-10978 GCA_032191745.1 Picea mariana
ACTATATTGTATTGTAAATTTGGAATTTTGAGATGATGAAGAACAATCATGCTATTTAAAGGGACTTTGAAGATGAAGTGATGTATGTCATTTACATATGTAATTTGAGTTCTTTTATTTTTACTGTGTCATCTCATTTACAGTTCAAGTTATTCATCAATTTATGAGTTTATGGACAAGTAAGACATCCACATGATATTTTGCAAATAGTCAAGCGATCTTCATTTTCCCGAATCTGGTTGGATGATTATGTGTGTTTAAGAAATATTTACATCCAAGGATTTTTTGGGATGATTTGATATAAGAATTTGTTGATATTTTGGTTCAAGTTGGCATCAGAACTTGTTTGGTATTTTCAGATCATGTTGTATCAGAGCTGGTTTTGATGTATATTTGCAAGTGAATGCTTATGAGGTCCAAACTCAAGCTTGGTGAAGGATCATTTGAAGAGTACATTTGTGATATTGGTTCGAGGCATGCATTTCGAAAGCAAGAAATGGCTTCAACAAAAGACATGGATTCTTCTAATCCAAATCCTTTTGGTACTGAAGATGCATTCTTTTCTGCGTTCATGGCAATGAACGGCATGGTGGAAGAAATGTATGAGGATCGAAAGAAGGCCAAAAGAATTGGTGGTAAAGGCAAAATGGATCCACATAACTTCGAGAAGTAGTCGAAGGGTAAATAAAGTAAGAAGCATACATGTTCTCATTGCGAGAAGAAAGGGCATGATGAGAATCATTGTTGGAAGTGGCATCCAAAATTGAAGCCAAAGTGGGCTCAGCCTAGAAAGGGTAATAAGAATACCACGACCATAGTTTAGGATCTTGGATTAGATTCTGAGGATGAAACTAAGGTTGTAGCTATGAACATCAAAGGTAAATCTTTTGTTGCAAGTTTCAGTTCACGTACTTCTTCTGCAAAGTCTAAAGTAATCCCCGATGGAAGGGAAAGAAAATAACTATTTCATTTATAAGTTATCACAAAGCACACTAAGATTGATATGCTTGTTGATAGTGGATCACAAGTGAATCTTATTTCAGAGCAAGTTGTTCAAAAGTTAAGATTGGAAACTAGGCCTCATCTAAAACCATATCCTTTGGGTTGGATTTGTGATAATGCTAAGGTACAGGTAACTAAGAAATGCGAGTTACAGTTTGCGATCACATCCAGTTTCATTGATGAGGTAGAGTTAGACGTTGTTCCTCTTGACATTTGTAGGATGGTTTTGGGAATTCCATACTTGTATGATAGGAAGGCCATTTTCTACAGGGAATAAAATAACTATCATCTTTTTAAGGATGGGATTGAATTCATTGTGAGAGCTCATCAGATGAAGACGAATTTGACAGTTGTCACTACAGGGCACATGCTAGTTAATGCTAATATCCAGGATGCATATTTACAACCTATGGTTGAAAGCAGAACATGTCCTTTGGTTGATGTCGTTCCTGTTAAGAAAAGCAGATATGTTGATGGTTTATTCTCTTTCGCATTTGTATATTCAGTTTTGTTGATCAATTTATTACTAATCAATGGAGTATGGTTGGCTACTGCAACAATGAATGGCAAAGTTTGTTAATTTAAGGGACTGGTTAAATTAGTCAGTAGTGTTGTTTCAATCTTCATTATGGGTGTGATGATTCAGGTGCTCGTTATCCAAGCAAAATGGATGGATGATATTGGACACATGAGGCGAAATCATTCTCACTTCATTTCTGAATAATCCATACTTTTGGAGGTCCAAAAGTCCTTCGACGGGGAGGTGTGATCCAAGAGGATCTAAGGAATGCTCATAAAGGTCCAAAATGATCTGGAACACTCACAGAGGTATTAGGGGATCCATAAAATCTCAATATTTGACCATCTCAAATGATCAAGAAAATGACATCAATGCATAGAGCTCGTCATTATCTTTCTAATGGCACAAACGATAAGTCAAATGAAGTTCCTATGGAAAAGTTATGAGCGGTCAAAGTTACAGTCAAACTTGGAAAAAAGGTCAAAGGTCAAAGTACAAGGGAAAATAAAGAGGTGACATGTGTCACCACTGCAAGGGTGACACATGGAACCTAATTGGCAGTTGACTGGGCAAGTTACAACACAGATGGATGAATGACAGGTGACAAGTGACATGCAATTGGTTCAATCATATTATGACATGTGGCATTGAAGAGCCAATGAGAGGTTGCCACATAATAGCCTCCCACTGGCCTCTATTGTCATGGTTCATTAAAATTTCTGGCAGTTGACAGGGGTTGAACCCATGACCTCCCAAAGGTCTTAACAAAGCCCCATTAACATTGCACCATGCACTTAGTTCTTACCAATATATGACATATATTGTATTTAAGTTTGTAATAAGTTCCATATGGGCAACCAAAGATATATATAACAAATCCACGTGCAAACTTTGAAATGTTGTTACATGGTTATGCATTGAGCCCCTTCCATGATCAACTGTTGGTTATATGGTTATGTACCAAGATCAAGGGCTGAGGGCCTAAGCCCTTGACCCTTCGCCCTTGATCTTGGTACATAACCATATAACCAACACCTGATCATGGAAGGGGTTCAATGCATAACCGTATAACAACATTTCAAGGTTTGCAGGTGGATTTGTTATATATATAGATAATAACCAATTGCAAAACTAACCACAAAGGTTGTGGGGAATAGAACCCCTGACCTCCGGTTTATGTGCCACAATTTTTAACCAACGAGCCATGGATATGGTTTGTTAAAAAAAAACCAAAGGAATTTGTAATTAAATGTTGTTGCGGGATAACATAAAGTGCGGATTTGGTTACACAACCAACCCACTTATATTTAATGTATGACCACAAATTTTGGGACTTGGTTAGAAGGGGCACCCTATTTAATGGCGTGCAACCCAATGCATTGTACACACAATTTAATGTAGAGTTTTGCCTCTTAATGCGTGCCAAGGGTACACGACACTTGAGGTAACACCGTAAAGCATGCCGAGCGGTACCTTGAAGGAATTTCAAGTATTTTATATCAATTTTGCACAAATTTTCGCTAGGAATTCAATGGTGCACTCTGTTTCTGCATTTGAATAGTGGATTTTTGGAGTGTATTCAAAATTTTGTTTTTGTAAGCCTATATTGTATTGTAAATTTGGAATTATGAGATGATGAAGAACAATCATGCTATTTAAGGGGACTTTGAGTATGCAGTGATGTATGCCATTTACATGTGTAATTTGAGTTCTTTTATTTTCTGCTGTTTCATCTCATTTAGAATTGAAGTTATTCATCAATTTATGGGTTTATGGACAAGTAAGACATTCACATGATATTTTGCAAATAGTCAAGCAATCTTCATTTTCCCGAATCTGGTTGGATGATTATGTGTATTTAAGAAATATTTATATCTAAGAGATTTTCGGGATGAATTGATATCAAAGTTTGTTGATATTTTGGTTCAAGTTGGTATCATAACTCATTTGGTATTTTCAGATCAACTTGTCAATTCATACCAAACTAAGTATAGAGATTGTATTTGTGAAACAAATTTTGTTTCTTGAAAAAGTATATGGCTCACTTTGAGTAAACTATTTTTTATCTGTAATATATCACAAGGGAAACTTCTCAGGTACTTCCCCTTATTTTGAGGATGGTCCCTAGGGTAAAGCCTAAATTCTTTAAAACATAAGTCTAAGTCAACAACTTAGGAATATATCATATATAACTCATCAACAATTGGCTCATTGTGGTACTTGCTATAAAATGGTTTAGCATGCCCTGTAAGTTAAAGGTAAGTGATGTTATATGGGATTTGGTTATATGATTTGTTATTTGTTGTTGGTATTTCACAATCTGCATCCACCTTCATTCACCTCAAATATGGCCATGAGCAATAACACAAGTTTCTTGGGATATGAAAGGTGTGATTGATGATAATATCTTGTTTCTTGGGATATGAAAGGTGTGATTGATGATAATATCTTATACATCATCTTACAATATAATACGTTATGAATAACAACATCGATGAATTGAAGAGGATGTTATTTACTATTGACTACAGGATTCAATAACTTAATTTTAAATTAACAAGACACGACATTTCTCAACAACCTATAGAATATATCATAGATCCCTACCATATATCTACAATAGAAAAAAGGTCCACAAAGTGGGGTTAAGAAGCACTCAACTCATCTACCCATTAATGGCATTCATTGTAGATTGAGGATGGGTTCTCTTAGATAAGAACTTTGTCGAGATATAGAGGATACCTTTACATTTTGATTTCAAGATGCATTTAAAATCATTAAATTATCACCAACACACCACTACTTTGATTTCCCATCTTTCATTGACAATACTTTTTGTAGTGTTATCAATCAACTCTTTTATTTTAATGCTCATATGGTCCCTAGTTATCATGATGGCCATCATTAGTTTTTGGGTTGTAATTGTCACTATAGTGGACTAATCCACTATCAATGTCAAGGAATACTTTCATATATTTTCGATATTATAGTTGTTTGCAATATATGTACTTGATTAAAAATATTGTCAATATTTGTGACTTTTGTAATTTTTGTACACCAAATATATAGAGTTTCTTCATACTCATTCCACACCAAAAACTATTTGTAAGAATGGACCACTTCTTTTTTTTTTTAACAAGAATGGTTATATTTGTATTAGAAATTGCTGCAGCCACACTATTCAACATTAAAATACATATAAAAGGACTGTCCAACAAGACTTTATGAAGTATGTCCAGAGATTGAGAAAAGTATTCTAAGACAACAAAGTAGTCCTTCAAAAAGGATATCTTTAATATATTACAAGTTTACATTCACACAAAAACTCCTAACAACAAATAAACTTTAAAATACATAACACATTACTAGATGAGACCAAATTGGTTGTAGGTTTCTTCTTGTTGCACTTCATTTGTCATGGAGTTTTGATCAATGTTCAACATTTCCACATCCTCTCACTGCTACTGAATTGTTTCCTCCTCCTTTTCTTCTACTAACCCAAACAACATGTTGGGTATGTGTTATATTCTTTGGAAAACCAACCTCACGTTTTGTATTGCATTGGACATGTGGGGGGGTCATTGGGGGGAGGATCCCCCACAAAAAAAATTGGTGTTTTTTTGCGTCTGTTTTTAGTAGTTTTTCAACACATGGTTTCCGTTGACGATTTTCTAGTTCTGGTTAAGGAATTTTGGTTGTTGACTAATCCAGGTAAATAGATTAGGTGTTTTGGATGCCACGAGATCCTATATATATTTTATTGTAAACAATGAAGATGATGATGAATAAAATATTAGAGGTGCAACTTTAAACGAGTTGTTTGTTTTCCCAGTTTGGGTTTCTAGGGTAAAATCTCTGTGTAAAGTGTGTGTGCCATTGTATCTTTTTTTTTATTAAGAATATATTTACAATAGTTAATTGTAGAAGGTTAAAATCTACAAGACAACCTATCCATTGAGTGGGTTGTGGAGTTGATTCTAACTAAGCCAACAATCTTGTGTTTGAGAGCTACACATTCAACTTGTAATTCCTTGATTTGTTGCTTTTAATGGTGAAGGGTTTCCATCAGGAATGTGACTTCAATATCCCTATTAGCTTCCTATAATTGCATTCTATATGAAAATTATATTATTTATGTTTTTTTACGAACAATGTAGGCCTCGTGCCTTCTTATAATTCTAAAAATTTAGAGGTGTAACTCTAAACAAGTTGTTGGTTTTCTTGGTTTGGGTTTCCAAGGTAAAATATTTGTGTAATGTGTGTGTGTGTGCCATTGTATCCTTTTTGTTTTTATTAAGAATCTATTTGTAGTAATTAATTATACATGGTTAAAATATACAAGTCAACCTGGTCGTTGAGCAGGTTGTGGAGTTGATTCTAACTAAACCAACAATCATGTGTTTGATAGCTACACATTCAACTTGTAATTTCTCACTTTGTTGCTTCTAGTGGTGAAAGGTTTTCCATCAGAAATGTGACTTCAGTATCCCTATGATCCAGGTGGATATAGGTGGCCACCCACCTTTTCCATCTGGCTCAAAACAAATTTCTGGCAATTTTGGCAATTTACTATTTTTAGTAGTTTTTAACTTCCGGGGCCATTTTTAGGGTCTAAATGAAGGTTTTTCGGGATTGAGCTTCTCAGTGAAACATGAAATATCTTATTGAGCCCCCAAATGAATCTCCTCGACGATACCTTTCCAACGAGCTATCATGCACCCCAAATGGGGTTCGTATGCCAAAGTTACGCCTCGAGAAGTTGATACACCAAACTACCCAAAACGGGGTCCACAAAACTGTTGGCTTTTCATCTTCCGGGGTTAGGGTTTTGGATTTTATTTATGATAAAAATACCTTTGGAGCCTCATTGTAAAATCATCTTCTTGTGAATGCGAGTAGCGCACACATCTCTTCTTAGAGATAAGCTGCCACCATTCTAGCGAGTCTTTCACTTTGTATTTTTACAGTCTTTGTACATTTTCGCTCATTAATAGAAAATTGTGTATTAATGTATCTATGTGTTTATGGTTGAATCTCTGATACATTTCTGTTATATTATTGGATATCAGAGATATCTCTGTACATTTTTTTATTATATCTCCTCTCTCATTTCGTGCCGAAAATTATCTGGATCAGTGGTATCATAACAGGTTGCTCTTGATCGTTTTTCAGTGCATGTCCCCGACGAGGTCTGAGTATAGCAAGTTGGGTCTCGAGCATGTCTCTCTTGAGGTCAATCGCTCTCGCATGCCCAAGAAACCCTCCATGGCAGAAGAAAAGAAAAATGACAAAGTAGACGATTCTATTAATTTGTAGCTTGAGCAAGCTCTCACGCGACATAGGGACGAAATGATGGAGAATTTTGCCCACATCCTTCAACGCCTGCCGATAAAAACATGCACGTCTTCATCAAGCATCCACTTTGGAGGCACCTCGCCTTTCAAGGTACAAGTTAATTTTGATATTCCCGTATTTGAAGGTCAGATAGATGCGGATGCCCTAGAAAAATGGTTCAATCTGCTAGAAGGTTATTTCTCTGTTCATAATTTCTACGACAGGGAAAAGATCACATTGGTGGGAAACTTACTAGGAGAAAAGTTCTACAGAGGAGTCTGGAATATATGGGGACAAGCCCACTTGGGATTTTTTTGTGGATGCGGTAAAGGAACAATATTACCTTGTTGGCAACTATGAGGACCAGTACATGAGATGGACCAGACTGCGACAAGAGAGGGGCCAAGCAGTTCCAAAGTTCACCAATACCTTCCATACCTTGCGCACCAAGCTCGGTATCAAAGACTCTGAACGAAATTTGTTTATGAAATACCATGGGGCTCTACACAGATACATCCAAACTGAAATGGATTTTCTGGACATCTCATCACTCGATGTTGCTTATCAATATGTTGTTAAAATTGAGCAGAAATTTAAGCACTAGAATAAACAAGAGTTCGGGTCTACAAATTTGCAACAACCAAAGTATGATAAAGATGACCCTAACAAACAGTCTTTGGAAAACCAGTCCAAGACACTGGAAAAGAAGGGTCACGGAAAGATGAAGAAGGACAACAAAAAATGGTGTGATTTCCACAAAATCCCCTGGCACAACACCAATGAATGTCGCTCAAAACAATCATTGGTGGCTAAGATCAAAGACAAGGATTTGAACCCTGATTCAGAGTTTGATTCATAAAATATTGATAGAATACAAATCATCGACGCAGACCCCACTTCTATTTTCACGACCACAATAATTCAACCAAAAGAACCCACAGATCCTGAAGAGGGGGAGCGCCTTTTTCATTCACAGATGTGGGTGAAGGGGACCCCGCTGCATTTTATTGTTGATAACAGAAGCTAGAAGAACCTCATCTCAACATAGGTCATCAAACAGTTGGGATTGTCGACAACACCACACCCACAACCATACAACATTGGGTGGCTTCGCCAGGGATGAGATCTTCGTGTCAGCCAGCAGTGTCAATTGTCATATGACATCCATCCCTTCAAGGATGAGGTATTATGTGATGTTTCCCCACTAGATGTCTATGATGTTCTCTTGGGCCAACCATATATGTGGAAGTGTCATGCTATCTATGAGTCTCAATCCCGTAGTGTCATTGTTACTATGGGGGGTCATCTCTACAGGATACCAGAGGTAGTTCCAACTACTGTCCCACCTAAACAATGTCACAAGGTAGTATCTCATACTACAAAATTTAGCTTCTTAACAATATGTTTAAAAGGTGAATAGAAGGATACTGCAACCACTGCAACCTCGATCCAAGCACCTTCTATCCAACGGAAGCAGGTCAACAAGAATGCAACAAATTAAAAAGATTCCTTCTGCACCCCGACATCTCATGTAGCCCAACTAGTTGAACATATTCAACCCCGCCAACAATAGGTTCATGACATCCTTCCACAACGCAACGTCTCCAGCAAAGCAAGCAACGCACCAAGATTCAATCGCTTTCCCCTCTTCCCTGGGAACTCAACGCAATGGAGACCATTGCTTCCTAAGGAGGGATGATTGATCTAGGTGGATATCGGTGGCCACCCACCTTTTCCATCTGGCTCAAAACAATTTTCTGGCAATTTTGGCAATTTACTATTTTTAGTAGTTTTTAACTTTCGGGGCCATTTTTCGGGCCTAAATGAAGGTTTTCCGAGATAGAGCTTCTCAATGATAGCCAAAGGCTCTAATTAAACCCTCAAAATGAATCTCCTTGATGATACCTTTCCAATGAGCTATCGTGCACCCCAAATGGAGATCGTATGCCAAAGTTACGCCCCTGAGAAGTTGATACACCAAACTACCCAAAACGGGGTCCACAAAACTGTTGGCTTTTCATATTCCGGGGTTAGGGTTTTGGATTTTATTTATGATAAAAAGGCCTTTGGAGCCGCATTGTAAAATCATCTTCTTGCGAATGCGAGTAGTGGACACATCTCTTCTCTAAGATGCCACCATTCTAACGAGTCTTTCACTCTGTATTTTTACAGTCTTTGTACATTTTCACTCATTAATAGAAAATTGTGTATTACTGTATCTCTGTTTTTATGATTGCATCTCTAATACATTTCTGTTATATTATTGGATATTCGAGATGTCTCTGTACATTTCTTTATTATATCTCTGCTCTCATTTCGTGCCAAAAATAATCCAGATCACCCTATTAGCTTCCTAAGATTGCATTTTGTATGACAATGATGTTATTGATGTTTTGTTACCAACAATGTAGGTCTCATGCCTTCTTAGAATTCTCAAAATTTAGAGGTTCAACTCTAAACAGGTTGTTGGTTTTCCTGGTTTGAATTTCCAGGGTAAAATCTTTGTGTAATGTGCGTGTGTTGCATTGTATCTTTTTTGTTTTTATTAAAAATCTATTTGTAGTAATTCATTGTACAAGGTTAAAATCTACTAGACAACCTAGCCATTGAGTAGGTTGTGTAGTTGATTCTAACTAAGCCAACAATTGTGTGTTTGAGAGCTACACATTCAACTTGTAATTCCTCGATTTGTTGCTTCTAGTGGTGAAGGGTTTCCATCAGAAATTTGACTTCAGTATCCCTATTAGCTTCCTAAGATTGCATTATGTATGAAAATTATGTTATTGATGTTTTGTTACCAACAATGTAGGCCTCATGCCTTCTTAGAATTCTTAAAATTTTAGAGGTCTCGCATGAAGGGCATTGTACAACATGCCCACGTTCCATCACAGACTCCCAACATAACCCCAAAGTTAGCCCTATTTTACCAGTAGCCACACACAATTCATAATTTCTAGAATCATTTTCTAGCATCCTAACAAGGCAAATAACAGAGGTCTGACAACTTATCTTTAACAGAGGATGACGCCACCAGTGCTAAGCTGAAATGAAAGCAACCCACATACTTGAATTGCACATATTAGGGGGCCACATAAGTCATAAAATCCACGGCCACAATGAGAGCCATAGAAGCCATAAAAGCCATTGACATGATGAGAGCCATATAAACCATTTAAGCCACCAATGCTAATGAGATGGTACCACTAGTGCCAAGTCAAAATGTAAGCAACCCTATAGAATTGGATTGAGCAGACTTGGGGGGAAAAAAATTCATAGAAGCCATAACCACAATGAGAACCATAGAAGCCACACATGCCACCATCACAATCATGAGAGTCATAGAAGCCACTAAATCCCCTCAATCCTATGGTGCCAAGTTGAACTGGATCACATCGCTAATCCAAGGCCGATTCAATTCTACTCAAACTAGGGACAAAATTACGAAGATCCAACCAAACCCTAAAGCTGAGATCCCATTAAGATGATTCAAAAGGGAAAATAACCAACATTAAGCCCCAATTCAAACCCGAATGCAGTGGAATCAGAAGCCATAGACCCACAATAAGCAACAATTTCTCACACTTCAAGGCCATTTTCCACACCCGCATTGAAGTCTGCATGTGTGAGGGGACTGCATAGTGAATGCGTCTTAGTCGTCGATATTGTTATACGACCACCACAATTGAAATTATGTGCCAAGTGTTTGACATTCTAAGGTTCATCATAACTCTTAATAAAATTGAATTAGGGGATAGGGTAATATACCTCCCCATTTTTTAACCAAAGTTTGCCTCGATCCACTTGAGTTGTTTTGTTGGCTAGAGTGTTAGCTTGACAGTTGAGCCCCCTGAGAACATAATAGAACTTGACACTCTCAAACCTGGTGACTTCTCTTTTGATTCAAGAGATTGTTCAAATTAGAGTGACATTGCTCAGTTGCAAGGTTTTGAGTATAAGTTTAATTATTAATGTCGAATCCCCAATGACAAATAGATTCTTACTTTACCTATCATACATGATCCTCAATCCTTGATGCAATGCAAGAATCTCTACTTGATTATTTGTAGTTTTACCCAATGACCATTCAAAAGTGTTTTCATATTTCTTTGGAGATAAAAAATA